>CM035803.1:32574328-32866828 GCA_020466265.1 Siphamia tubifer | reverse complement strand
GGCTGTACTTCTGTTTATCACAACATGTTAAGCATTTAATTAGCCGTTTAATGTAAAGCACACACTTTACATCAGTATATATATTTATTACATCATTATATTAATACTGTACCAGACAGTGTATGGGGTTTTCAAAGGGATCCTAAAATAACAATAATGTTGTTTACCACCTGCAATAGAATGCAAATGTGTGGTGAATTTTACTTTTGTTATTCTTGACAGTTTTTCTATATAGTTTAATTCTATGTTATATCCCATGAGACCCAGCAATGCATTTTTGTCCTCTATAGGGGTTAAGTTTCACAGTTTTACTTAAAAAATTCTGTTACTTGCAAATGACATTCCATTAAAATAAGTAAGTAAGTAAATACATAAATAAATATATAAATAATTAAAAACACTTTAAAATGTGTTTGAAAAAAAAAACCCAAACAGTTGGGTTATGCATTATTCAGCCATATTTTAATGGTAGTGCATTTTGTAATAAACATCCAAAAATGTAATATTTTTTAATTTTATTTTATGATAAAGTCTCATTTTGTAAGTTAGAATATTATTACAAAATGCGCTTGCAACTTTTTTATTTTCTCAAAATTTTACAAAATGAAATAATAATTATTACATTTGGAATGCTTATTACAAAATGCAACTCAACATTTTCCATTTTCCAAACAAGCTAATTGTTTGGTGTAAAAAAAAAAAAAAAAAAAACTTTCACTTCAGGAAGATATTTGGTTGCTTGTGGTCTGCAGGGGTAGTTAAAGCGTCAAAATAAAGAATAAGACATTAGGTTTAAAGTTCTGCTTGTTTTTAAGAACAATCTCACAGCACTGGTCACATGGCTCAGTGTTTATTCGCAGGTGTTTTGAAAGGTAGACGTCAAATTCATTATGATTATCAAAACCACTGACTAACTTTATACAAAAGCAAGAAGGCAGTCAATGAACATTACTGCAGAAAGGTACCAGAAGTCATTCAGATTTCCTTCCTAAAAACACTAAATTCACAGCAGACAGCCAATGGAAAGCTATTTCATGGGATGATTCACAAAATATCAGTTTCAGATGTGAGAAATGAGGCTCCATCAAGGCTGCTTGTCTCTTTTAAATCATTTTCTTTTGTGTGAAGATAATTACACTCCCCAGAATCACTGTTGCACCTCTCTGAGCCCTCCTGTTCTTGAACAGTCCCACCCCCCTACCTGAGCAATCAAACGCCATCTTCACAGACATTGTATTATAATCACAGCCATTCACTACATGCCGAAGTTTTGACTTTACTTCTCTGTGATCTTCTTGAGTGCCCCTCCTATTCTGTCCTTTTCATTTTACCCACGCGCACGCTCATCAATCAGCAGTCAGTAACTTAGTCACACAGTCGTATTGTGAGTCACTTCAGTTCTTCTTGTGAGCGCTGCTTTGCAAATGACTGAAACTCTTGTATATTAAATTGTAATACCTCCTCTTTCTAAACACACTTCCACACACACACACACACACACACATACACACCCTCGTCTAGCTAATGTTTCTAATGTTAATAGCCTGTGCTGCTTTAATTGGTTTCTAAACGCTGTAAGCAGGGTTCCCACTGTGTGTTTAATGAACAGGTAGCACTCCATGATTACAGCAATCTCGACCCACCGCCCCGCTGCTACAGACTCCCTGCACACACACATGCAAGCAGACGCCACACACACACACACACACACACACACACACACTGTCCCCAGATTTTTTACGCAAATGGACAAAGGCAATTTCAGAGGCTTCTGCACACTGCAGGATGCTGGGTAAATTAGAGATGAGAGGGACGAGGCAAGGGAGACAACAAAAGAAAATGAGGGGAGAGATGAGTGTGAAAAATGATTGCTGGTTTACGAAGGGAAGAAGAGCTGGAGTCACTTCATAGAACCTCTTTGAGTTTGGATGTGTGTGTCTGAGAAGAAGCTTGATTATAACATTTGACTCCCTTTTGTCTGTACTTTTTCACCCTGATTCAGCAGATCGTTCACTTTTTTTAGGATGAATTTGCCCTTTATAAACACATCACACTGTCAAATATTAAACCACCTTTCAAAATTGTTTGACTCCTTTGACATTTTACACAAAACAGTGTCAGAAGCTCACATTTCACATGTTCAGCCAAATGTCTGCGTTTTCCCTCTGAACTTCTCATGTGGTTTTATTTCTTTAAAGATTCAGACCATCCAATACGTCAATGATTAAAAGAACTTCCATTCATTAATTACTTTCTTCTCTTGTTTATCTTGTGATGAGTCTTCACATTTATCTGTAACAAACTATGGTAGTGATGCTTCAGGATGGCTAGACAATAAAAGATCATTAGGATCTATTTTCATATTAGACCAGGGGTCTCAAACTTGCGGCCCAGGGCCCAAATGTGTCCCACCAAATGTCCCAATGACTTTGCAAAGTACAATAATTCCACACTCAAGGCCGTGGAACTCATTTTAGTTCAGGTTCCACATCCAGACCAACATTATCTAGAGTCAAATAACATAAAAACCTAGAAAAAATTATAAATCCATAATTTCTTCTGGGTTTGATGTGAAAAAATATTTTACATTATGTCACTACAACTTCAAATGTTTATCTTTATTTCAGTAAAAAAAAAAAAAATAACATGAAAATATGGATTTTTTTTACATTTACAAACTACAGGAGTGTGTGGGAATGGAGAGGTGTGGTCGTGGGAGCGGAGCATAAGCATGTTCTCCAGAGTCCCACAAAGAATACATCTGCATTAAATACATTTCACAAAATGATTAAAATGTGTATTTGAAAAGTGCCAAATGTTGTGTGAGCTAAACTCAGTGGCAAATCCAGAAGGCAGTTTTTGGATGTGCCAAAATGAAGTCGCCCGAATAAGTTAGCAGAACTCAAAAAAATTGAAGGTGATCGATTGCTTCAATTATTTTAAGTTGATGAACTTACAAAATAAAAAAGTATACTTGAATTAAAACATTACTCATTAACTATAAAATACTTATTAAGTTAGTTACTTATTATTAAGTCAGCCCTACTGGGAGACAAAGTCAAAGTTCAGTGTCTTGGACATAGAGGACACTTGGACATGTGGACAGCCAGAGCCAGGAGACGAACCTCTGACCCTTCAGTCATTGGACGACCCGCTCTACCACCTGAACCACAGCCGCTTATTTGAAACAATAGAAATAACAGTACAATAACATTCTCAGCATTTAATGACTTAATTCCACTAAGTTGTAGCTCATATGTTTTTAAGTTATGTTCACTTATATCCACAATAGGTCTCCTTAATAAAAAGAAATATTAGTTGGAATACTTAAAAAGAAGAACATGTTACAGTAACTTTATACATTTCAGTTAGTTTTACTATTTCTGAAACTTTGAGTATTCACAACTGAATATATTTAATTATTCTGAACATTCGGGTTTACAGTGTGGAGTGGGCAAGACATCTGCCGGTGGGAGCCTGTTTAAACAAAACAAAACCCAAATGGACCCAGTCAGCCGGTGTCGCTGCGTACGTCTGAATGCGCAGTAAGAGGGAGGAGAGGCGCTAATGTGGTGGAGATGTAAATCAGCTGTGTTAAATTCATCACACACTCTTTCTCCTCCCTCATTCCCACTTACACCAGTGGGAGGAAAGGAGATGGAAAGGAGGAGGACTTGTGCCTGTGAGCGCGACATGGTAAGCTTCCAAAAACCCTGTTGGTGCAGCACAGCTGGTCTGCGAAACAAAAGCCCAGGCCCGTACTGGCCATTGGGAGGACCAGTGGCCTGCCTGGCCAACCCCCCCCCCCCCCCCCCCATTACCTTATCTGTAAACATGCTTGGTAACAGGGTTTTTTATATTGTTTTTATATTGTTGCAACTTTTACAGGAATTCGAAAATCACAAACGCGTTGGGGTTTTTATATGTTTTTATATGATTTTATAGGTTTTGTTAACCAAGCCAGTTTAATAAAGGCTTTTTATCTTTCACTTTTAAGAGAGTGCCTTGGAATTTTTCTTTGTTTTATGCTGTTCTCTCCTATCCAATAGAGCACCTCTAATTTTTATTACTTATTTTGAGTCCAGGTAGCGCTCCCTAAGCAAACTTTTTTTAGATCACAAATAGTTTGATTGAAGATCAAAATCCAGATCAAGTTTTTGTGTGGAAATACTTGGAGGGAATAACCTTAACTGGGATCATTGTTATCAAGAGCAACTGAAAGTGTATTGTGATGTTTGGCTGTTTCACAGTTTTATGATTTCTTCTTCAGTCATATAACTGAACTGTAGATACTTTGATTGATTCAGATCTTAATCTCTCCTCTCCTCTCCTCTCCTCTCCTCTCCTCTCCTCTCCTCTCCTCTCCTCTCCTCTCCTCTCCTCTCCTCTCCTCTCCTCTCCTCTCCTCTCCTCTCCTCTCCTCTCCTCTCCTCTCCTCTCCTCTCCTCTCCTCTCCTCTCCATCTGTTCATCCTTGTCTATCCTGAGGCAGAGGTTCCTCTCCTCAGTCTGCTGATGATGATTTGAGTTGACAGTCACCTCTCTCTTTTTTCATCAGTCTCTCTCTCACACAATGAGTAGAAACAGAGGAGGGTCTCATTGGAGGCCTGTATATATGTACGGCTGGGTGGCAAACCTCATGTTGTATACATATTTGTTCAAACATGTGCAAGTTGCTCAGTAATCCTCCCCACTCTGTTCCCTCTCCCACACATGTATATAAACAGGCAGGCCTTAGCTACCACTGGGGTGATGCGATGGGTGAGGTTAGTGAGAAGGGGGATGGTAACGCAAGGGTGCCTCCACCAGATGCCCTCAGTAAATAAGCAGGGAGTCCTTAGAGGGGCGCCGTCGGGTGTCTTGACTCACCCGTCCCAGAGGACGCAATCAAGGTGTCCCCCAATACCTTGTGTAAAGGGTGAGGAGAGGAGAAGGTCTGGTCTGTATGTGCCTGGTGCTGACACAGAGGAGCTGTGGGTCTAATTCATTAAACCAGGCTTCTAATATAAACAGCCATTCATTTCACTGGCTGACACTGGGCCGTCTGGACAATGTGAAGAGCCCCAATAGAACTGCTATACACCACTGTTTGTATGTGTGTGTGTGTATGTGTGTGTGTGTATGAGCGAAGTGGAGCCTGGCTGTTTGTGTGTATGAGGTCTCAGAGAGCCTGCTGGTCCCATGCAGGTACAGTGAAGCTAACCAGAGGTTTTCATGAGCCTCAACACGGTTCACAGACAAACTGAAATGCATATATTATTGTAAAAATTAAGGAAATACAAGAAATCCAGTTAGACCTTGTACTGTTTGCTAGAGCTATAAGAATGGCAAAACATTAACATCTTGATGTCAGTTAAAGTAGTGATTAACGAATCCTCCTGCAAAGTAAATGTTACATTATTGAATATACAGCACAAAATGCATCATATAACCTTTGAAACTGGATAAATATGTGTTTGATAGGTGACTTTTTTGCTTTAAAATATATTTGTATATTTGTGTCATATCTTGTTTTTAAACAAGAGTCATCTGTAAAAACATTTAACATAAAGCCCTGTTTTTGATCATCCACTGTGTAATAGTTATATATGACACAACATTATCTCCTCTGTAAACTCAACTTCTCTTTTGGAAAATGTCATCTGCCGTGGTGGTGAAAACATTAAGTCCCACCACATACTATGCTGGTTCACTGTTTTTTTTATTTATTTATTTTTTTTACTAAAAACCTTGACAGGTAGAGATCACAAGTACATTTTTAAAAAAGTATAGAAAATACATGCAGGAGTTTGCGTGCAAAAGACCAACGATAACATTTATTTGTCCTCAGGTGGAAAAAAGTCATGAGTTATTCTGAATCAGTGGAGTTAAAATAATGAAGGAATGTCAATGTAATTAATAATCAGATTACAGCAAAAACCTTGCAGATTACAAGTCTGTCACAAGATGCAAGACACGTTATATTTAAAAAAAGTTGTAACTTTCTCTTCCCCATCTCGTCTTTTTGGTTAAACACACACACACACACACTCATGCTCATTTCCATGTCTCATGAGGACCAGATTTGTAATCAAATAGAGCCATTGGGGAGTCAGTGTAAGCATTTTTTTTTACAAATAAAATCAAAAATAATAATGACAAAAAAAAAATCTTCCAACTTCTGGAAAAAAACTAAACAAATGTATGTATTTATAGGGCCACATCATTTCTATTTTAGTAGTGGGGACCTTTATTTATATTTAATTCTTGTGGGGACCCCTGAATTTTGGTCCCCATAGTGTCAGAGGTCCCCATGGTGTGACTCTGTAAACATATAAATGTTACCATAAAGATTGGAATACAAGAGCACACACACACACACACACACACAGCTTCCTGGTCTCCTGCAGGGCCAAATTGGGCAGAGAAGACCAGCCGTTCTTTTGCTATAATATGAAATATTCGTCTTTGTAAATCTCTGCGAAAGAATAGTCGATAAACACAGGAAAGTATAAGCAAGTGAAGGGTAATAAAAAAATGAAAATGTAGAATTTAGTGTGTACTGTACCTCCTTTAGATAGTGACAGCAACACTTCTAAAACACATGTTTTTACTTGTATTCTTAAATATATATTTATTGTAATTTTTTGCCACTTAAAGAACAAAAAGTAAGGAACCAAATATGGTAACTTCATTGATTCATATATATATATATATATATATATATATATATATATATATATATATATATATATATATATAAATTCAAAGACAGACAGATCTTTTGTTAGGTCCTATAATAGCACATCAAGGTTGAAATGAAGACTATGTTTATGACTGCCCTATAAAGGGTTAAAACCATCTAAATTAAAAAAAAAAAAAAGCCCTACCATTGTCAAAATAGACAACATGAAAATTCATAAGCCTGTAATGAAAATGAACATTATTTTTAAGCACATTTAGGTGGCGAATTGAAGTTGAGTGACCAACAGTCAGACCAACTATGATTTAACGACACGTTGACAGTGGACGCCGCTGTCGACAGCAGACACAGGCAGTGCACACCCACTGACACTGATACTGAATGTGGAATGTGGGTTTTATGGGCTTACAAGACACATAAATGCACATACACTTACACTATGCACTAATGTATGTGCATGCACGCAGACACACACATCCATACACGCCCATCCGCCCAAGCATGCAAGCATCCACCCACCCACACATGCAAACACACACAAACACACACGCACCTAGGTATCTGTGACCACTAATTGTGTCTGGCCAGTGCCGTCCCTAGCAGCCAGGGTCATGAGAGTGCTGTGGTGCAGGACAGGGTAGCCATTGCGGTAGCCTCTTAAACATAGCTTATCCTGAGGCCTGTTATTACCCTGAGAAACTATCATCTTTTTCTCCTCAAAACCATCCTGCTCAGTCAATTTAATGAAGCAGGCATTCCAATGGAGGGAAATGAGCAACGACTCCCACAGTCCCGCGCAGCACCAGCAATTAATGGTTCTAGACAACAACCTCCAGGATGGAGACAGCTTCAGTTTGACCATAGTCTGCTCTGAAAAAAAAAAAAAAAAAATCTCACACTGCTGTCACTTGAAAAGATGCCATCAATCCTGTATTGACCATGACGTTCAGTACACAGGTGGATCAGTGGCTTATGGATGAGTAAGGAGAAGTATTTCAACAACAAAAATGTCTGGCATGCATAGAATATACATGTTGTAAAATAAAGTACAACACTACAAGGACATTTGTATTTATAAACTGGCTAATATATGAGCTGCACTAACCCAAAAAGATGAGTAACAAATGTGCAACACGTCAGCCCTAAGAGTTGGTTTGAGATGTGACTGAGAACACCAACGCATAGGATCAACGTCATTTTTAACTCATCAAACCATTCACTAAGCCCCTGTAGCCTGTGGAGAGGGACACACTGTCATCCAGCAGGAGACAAGTCCCATCAGGTTTGTCCTTTAATTTGACTCTTGTTTATGTGAACAGTATCTCCCTATTTACACTATAAGCCATTTATCACAATCTAATATCACGTTTTAAGACACAGATACATATAAGGTTGATTAATAGAACAATATGCTCTTTTCATATAGATGTATAATGGATTCACATTTTGTTCATTGTCATTGTAATAAGCAGTAAATATCAGTATCACAGTGTCATGGTGCTTTTGGCATTTTGTAGGATTAGAATAAAGCTATTATTTATTTTATTTTTTATTTTATTCATTTATTTGATAGGGACAGTGTACATTAATGAACATAAGTATGACAAATGTAAAATGTTGTTTACCACCAAGGAATAATACTTGGTCAGGTTTAAGGGAAGGTACTTGGACTTAGTTTCATACAGAAAAAAAAAAAAAAAGTGATGTCAAGTGTGTCACAGGGTTTTAATATCTAAAGAGTCACTGTGACGGAATTAACTGCAGAAATTGAAGAACATATTCATAATCATCTTTTCATTATTAACCCTTTGATGCTGGTCACTATAGTGGACAGTTATTGTCCAGCTGTTCTATTGTATATTCATGGGTTTTGTTGTTTTACTTCCATATCAGCCAGTTACCATAAAATGTCTAATTTTAATACCTGATCTACGTACACTAATAGGTTTACATGTAAATCATTTGCTAGTTGTTATTAGACTGTAATTAACAATCTCTTCTTAAACAAGAACTGCATTGAAAATGTTTTTATTTCATAGTATTCTGATATTGCATTTTCTTCCTTGCTTTAAAGCCTAAACACATGTTTTCCAGCTGAGTGGACATTTTTGTAACTCCATAAAAAATAGCTTCATTAAAAAGATTTCAATCACATTGAATTTTTCAGGTCTAAAGACTAAGAAAAACACTTAGGAAAAAAAATCTTGACTACGTTTCTCACGATTCATGCATCAAAGGGTTAATGTATATACAGTATACAGTAAGACCAGTTGGGTTTTTATTATTAGAATGAGTCATTTACAAAAACATAGGGAGTGGATGTTTTACATACAGAATGGATTTCCTCTTCTTTTTCTCCTTTTTATTTTTTTTGGTTTTATATCTGGTGACAAGCAACATTAAATCACATTACTGTTACCTACTGTTCAAGTGTGAACCTGATATATTATCCCCTCAAGATACCGACAGCCTTTGTGTACGTGTGTGTGTGTGTGTGTGTGTGTGTGTGTGTCTGTGTGTGTTTTTAAGTCATTGTAGCAGAGCGTGAATGCAATCTGCAATTTTACTACTAAATATCACACACTGAACCTTTCACCCAAACCACAGTCTTTTCCTAACCCTAACCAAAGTGCTTTTATTGCTTGAACCTAAGTGTATCCATGGTTTACAGAAACAAACAATGGACATTTTATTCTTGCAACTGGGTTTGTTTTATGAGATACTGCAGTGTGAAATATTTACAGATTTCACACATGGACTTTTCAGCTCATGATGTGAAAATGGGTCACTATAAAGTTGACTAAATTTGCAGAACTATTTCTACATGTGCACTGTTAAAAAAAAAAAAAAAAAAAAAAGTAAAATAATTTTTTTTCCCCCTTTTTAATTGAAAACAGAAACAAAATAAAACAAAACAATAATTGTACATCAGTGCACTTTTTGGACATAATGTGATAAAGAGACTTCAGAAAGTATTAGCAAAGTAGAAATATGCCCCCACAGTAAATGATACCCTCTTTGATATTTGCCCTGTTGGACTGACTTTCCTGTTTTACTTGAAGGATAATATCAGTTGTTTAAAGAAGGCAGAGCTGTGAGCTGAGTGACAGCACCACTTTAACTTTTCTTCTCCTCTCAAGGACTCTCCTTCAACTGTTGACTTGAATTAGTCTCCTGCTGCCTTTATTAGCAGCAGCGGTGGAATCAGAGAAGGCTGTCTGCTTGGATCGTGGAGGAAGGAAGGAGGAGGGGGGGGGCGACCGCTAAGTGCTTCACTTCTGATCTCTGATGGGGGTCATGGGGTCGCCGCTCAGCCTCACCCTGATGACTTGTGACACCACAAGAGCAAACAAAACCACACACACACACATGCACACTCATGCACACACACAGGAATCGGATTCAGGAACGCACAAAGCCACATCCTTCGGGATGGTCGGGGCACTGATACAATTAACTCAAGAAAAACTACTCCTGCAGTAGACGTTTAATCCAATATTTATTCACGTGGGAACGAATGATGAGTTTCTAAATAAAGGATTAATGTCCTCACTTCTTGTTTTCACACATAAAAGACAATCTATTTTAGTGTGTGTGTGTGTGTGTGTGAGAATGTTTAACAAACCTCTACAAAGCCTGAGCTGATAAGTTATTTTTAAAGATGAAATAAATTAATGGACCAACAACAAACTTATGGTTGATGTTTACGGGAAGGTTGCTCTCTAATCATATCACCAAATTAGCAGTAATTTGGGGTTCTGAATGAGACTGGTCTCATTTTACTCAGCAGTTGCGTCTAAATGTACCAGTCTGAGACAAGTGGCAATTAAAAATGAAATGTAATCATGTATAATACATATTTTTAACATTACTGCAGACTTTCTGACAGCCTGATACAAACAAAGCAGAAGGATAAAGTTGCTCTCCAACTTGTAGGTAATGTACAAAGTATTTGGCAAAGTGGTTCAACTTAACTATTAAATGATTTCTATGAATGTCTATGAAATATGAAATCTAAAACTCAACCTTAAGCCAAGTTATAAAGCAAGAAACTGTATGATGGTATCTGTTTTTGTTTACTCTTAAATGGAATATTTCCCACTCTGTCTGGCAACATTATATTTTTAGTTGCAAAATTTCTGATGTTCTGGATTTAGATCATAAATGTATTCATGTGGGAAAGAAAAAAAAAAAGGAAAACGCTATGATGGCGTAAAAGCCAACAATTAAAGTCTTTGTATCTGCATTTGAAGACTGAATGTGTCACAATGGAGTGACGGGGATGTCCCAGTTCTATCAAATGCAGCCTTCTTCTCAAATGATTCACCCATAGGATCCTTTGTGAACCAAGAATCATTGCACTCCAGTGGTGATTAGATATGAACGATGCAGCCAAGTATTGTCTTAAAACCTTGACTGAGTTGAATAGATAATACTCCAAGTTTAAAACAATGGTTAAAATAACAGATTTATATGATGTGTGGTGTTGAGCTGTACATATAGGATTGCTATTTCTGTATTTTTTGTATCATGCAGGGACATGATATGGCTCAGTGTTGCTGCTAGTCTTTTTCCACAAATCATACAGCGGTGGAAAAAAAATTTTTTGGACACCCTATGTATTTGGACTCAACCAAGTATTGTTCCATTCAATTGTCCCATATACATCATATCCCCTATGCATGTGTGCTGTTGTATCAAGATCAAAACTGGATGTTTTAGTAGATAATGAAATATATCAGACATGAAAGTGAAAGCGTCAAGAATTTAGTTTTGCTATTTATTTATTTTTTTTATTGAAGACAAAAAAAAAAAAAATAGTTTATGCCTGTCTGATGCCACACCTTCTACAACACTACACAAATATTTCATGATAATGTTTGAAATTATGCCAAATTTTAAGGGTGTTCAAATCAGTTTTCTCACGACTGCTCAATTCAATGCTCAAAATATATTAGCCTATTTGGACAGATAAGGCTCAACCACAAGAGCCAGTCTGTATTACTGGTGCATTACGTGGATTACGTGTGGACTTGTGCATGTTTGAACACAGTTAAATGGCTCATTAATGACATAGAGCAGATGAGTAGCAACACTTAAGCCTTCCTCCACACAGCTCATATATAAAGTTGGAATCCTTCAGTCTGAATGGATTTGTGGGAATTACCTCCTCATCAACAGTCCCAACAAAAATAATCCTCGCAAATCTTTATCTCTCACCTTTTCTCTCCCAGTTTCTCACTGCGTTACTGGAACAAAGTGGAGGATAAAACCCCAAACCCCTCTCTCTCTTCCCCACCTCCCCCTCCCCTCCTTTTGCCCAGACTGTCTCCTGTGTGTTTATCTTCTCATCAAGGCTCTTTATTGGTAAATAAGGGTGGCCCGCCCAGCCTGGCCCCTTCTTTCTCTCCTTTTTCTCTCACTCCTTTTACTCTTACATCCCTCTTTTACTCCATCTTCACATACCCCCCCCCTCCTCACCCCACCCCTCCACTGCTTTGCCTCCCTCCTTGTCTCTGTGTGTGGAGTCTAAGTGCTGCTGATATGTGTATGTGTGTGTGTGAGTGTAACTATAGCGGCCAGTGTTTAGGCTATTAGAGCCGTCTATTTACAATCTGGAGTTTCCTATTGATTATGTCTGCCTTCTCTCTCTGTTTACATGGGGGAAATAAATAACACATGTCGCCGCCTCACTCTGACTCGACATCTTCTTTCTCCTTTCGCTCTGTCTCTCTCTGTTCCCTTCACTTTCTTCCACCTCTTTCCTCTCCCTCATTCTTTTTCTTTTTTTTTTCTTCACTGAATGCATTTCAACTATGTATTTCTTTCACTTTGAAGGTTTTCTCACAACTTTTTACTGTTAATGTGGTTTTCAGCTCAGTTTTTGCAATTTCTACTGTAAACACAGACTGATTGATCCACTGCAAAAAAAAAATATAAGGGACATACATTCTTATCCTCGCAGACTCTGATATGTTTATTAACACAGAAAAACAGAATTTTGAGATTGAAGATGAATGAAGATTGGAGCAAATTGACAAAGACATATATTGTATTATTTCTTCTTGCAGTATGTCATAAGTGTGACACCAAATAGTTATATTTTTATATGTTGCAATCAGTACAGTATGTCCATTGGCATTTTTTTTAGGCCTTTATGCATTTTTATTTTTATTTAATTTAAGCTCAGGTTTGAAAATGAGACCAAAATGCAGCGAAAAAACAAATACCTGCCCTTTTACTTCTTTAGTAGCAGAGACATCATGATGCAACATATGATAGTTTTGTAATGTATACATTTTTGCAAAAACACTGTATTGTAACACCAGTACTATAAGAGCCAAATAGGAGTTAAATGGTAACATAATGACACATAACGTCACCTATATAGTGGTGGAAATTTTTTTATTTATTTAATTTTTTTTTTATATCCCATGTATTTGTGATATATTGCATTAAGAATCATTCTTAAGTCACTAAAATCTGCCAAGTGTTGTTCTCTTCTCCAAACCTCCATGCTCTTTCTGCACATGCACTCTTATGCTGAGGTCAAAACTGGATGTTTCAGCAGAAAATCATCCAGGACATGTTGAAACTGTAAATTATTTCATTTTGTTATTTTTTTCTTATAAATAAACAATAACAAAAATAATTATTTACATTTATTTGTTTGATGCATTCAGATCTTTTGAAATGAATTTTTTTATTTTATTTTTTTTTTGCAAATATTCCATGATAACGCTGGAAACTGTCTAAATGTTTAAGGGTGTCCAAAAACTACTGTATGTCCATGTCCACAAAATTCTAAAAGGCAAACAATAATGATAATTATCACAAAATTATTTATTTTATACTGAGATATGATTATGTTTTTCATTCAACCTTTGATATATTAAAATTTTAACAAAAATGATCTGAAAATAAATTCACATTCAATCACCTACTTTCTTTAAATTTCACACAGAACCAAAAATCCCTGATTTAACCCCAAGAGAAATAATGATGTGCAACAGTTTTATTTCTCTGGTAGTGTTTTTGATTATATCAACCACTTTCATTTTAACATCCTATGCATGTGACCAGGGTGACAATAGTGTTTTAATGTTAGTGCATCCTGGCATTGATTCTATAAATCTGTAACCTGGTGGGGTGATTGAATACCGTCTTTCCTCATTTGCTGTTTTGATGATAGTGATCCAACCTCCCCTATGGGTTTTCATTTAAGCTAAGACTGAGTGATTATAAAGACCAATGAATCTCATTCACACCATTCACTCATCAATCTGTTCACTGACATCTGATGTTTTAGGAAAGATTACATTGATCCCCTGGGCAAATTGAAGAGTACTGACAGTGACAGGTAGAAAAGTGGCAGAGTAGCAGTCAATAACAACAACAACAACAATAATAATTATTATTATTATAATAATAGAATATATATTTATATAATATATATAGGGAGAGAGAGAGAGAGAGAGAGAGAGAGAGAGAGAGAGAGAGAGAGAAAACGAGATAGTTTCAGTACTAAACAGATAGCAACAATAATAATCAATAGGTATCTTATGTTTCAATATAATGTATAGTTCAACATAATACTAATAATAGTGAAATGTAATAATAATAATAATAACAACAACAACAGTGTTAAAGTGCAGTGGTGATAACAACTGTCTCCTCCTCATGACTCCTCCTCAGATTTTCCTCTCATCCTGCTACTCCTCCCCCTCCCACTGAGTGCAGAGTTGTCCAGTTTAATGGCTCGGGGGACAAATGAGTTTTTGGTTATATTAGTTTTAGCACACATTGTCATATTCTGATTCAGTTTGCCTCTTATTCATCCCCCAACTACAACCACATATGATACATTTAAAGACGCCTCAACAGTACTGAAGGGGACAAAACTGATTTGGAAAATAAATACAGAAGAACAAACTAACAGCAGGGTAAACAATTTGCAGGAAGTGGACATCCTCCCTGCTTCACAAACATTTAGCACAGACACATAACTTATACTTTCATACCCGCCCTGCTACTATTGCTTTTTCTTCATGCCTCTCTCATTGGTAACAGGAGCTGGGTGTCTGGGCTTCAGACCAGGCAGTGTGTCATACCTTCCATCCCCCCTCCCTGCTGCTTCTCCTGGGCATGCAGCGTGCTCAGATAGCCCCTCTGATAAGACTGGAGCTCCATATGAACAACAGACAGGAACTGAATCACTAAAGGTAGACGTATTCAGACCCTTTTATTCAATCACAACAACACCACTATCAGTAAAAGTACAATTATTAACTTATTTTTATTATTCAGGTTCACTAAAAAGAAAAATATAACTCCTAGCAAACAAGCATAAGTATTCTTTATGTACAATGTAATGTTTAGAATGAATGATGATACTATTGTATCATGTTATTGCCCAAAAAAATAGACGTGGTTTTCGCCATTTCTGTTCATTATTAAATTTAGTAGAATAATGTACTATACTTATTTTCAGTATTAACTTTCTTATAAGCATACATTCATAATTACTAGACTCATATTTATCAATATATACCTATATGTAAGCTTTTTCTTAATAATCAAGGAAGGGATTAATCATAACATGTTACATTTTTCATCGAGGAATCAATGAAGTTTCATATTTACAAGCTTCACTTGTAAATATTACTTAAAATTACATAGAATGTGTGTGTGTGTGTGTGTGTGTATATATATATATATATATATATATATATATATATATATATCACATTTGGAATGAATGGGGCTGTAATTCCCTGATTTAAAAAACAAAATGCTGACATTTTTTGACTTTCCCTATCTGGAAAAACCTTTATTGAAATGACCTGATGGAAAAGAAGCAGGACAAAAATATATATATATGGTGGACTCACACACCTGGTCCACAACAGTCTCCACTAGTCACATGAAACCCCTGTTGCAGGTCTGTGTCATAGCTTGGGTGCACTGGGGCCTAAATAAAACTGCCTGTTTCACTTTAATAAGCAGAAAAAAATAAAAATGCATGTCCAAAACATGTACTCATGGTTCCTGACAGTTGGATCAAAGGGGAATGAGAATGGTCACCATCAGCCACTACCAGCATTAACATTAGCATTAGCACCAGCGTCAAACGATCCACAGCTCAACAAGCATGAATGACACACATCCTATGTAGCCACATGAGCTTCAAAATGTCCGTCTTCCTCTGCTAAATTAGATAAACAAACTAAATAATACGTACATAGGCTGTTTCAGGCCTATTTAGCATCAGTTCAAATTAGCCATACTTATATATACAGAACATACAGCAGGCTAATCACAAACAATGCTAGGCTAAAGCTAACAGCTACTCACATTAGACATTAAGTTCATTTTTACACCATACAGCTTAGTCACAGTTTTCAAAAACATTAATTTGCTTATAATTACCTCTGTGTTGTCCTGCACATCAGATAACTGGCTATTCACCATAAAATTAACAACTTTAGACAAACTAAACCTTCAAGTCCTTTTAAAGTGTGTATTGTTTTCATTCCACCCACTTATTGTTCCTACCCGGTCACTTCCTAACCAGAGGTGTCAGATGTTTTAAAAAATTTAACTGTAAAAAAATTTTAAAAAGTAATAATTGTTATAATAAGTATGTTGAAAAACAAACAAACAACACTAACAACAACAACAACATATAAACAAAAAACTGGTGTGGACATTGGACTCAACTGTGAGCACAGAATTAACTGTTGGGACACAGGGGAATGCTGCACCCACCCATTACCAGTGGCATTAAACTAGCGTTCAACATGCAGCAACCAAATGTGTAATGGCAGAGATTTGGATGCCTAAATATGCCGTCATACTACATATGATACAGGGTGGTATGTTTGTACACCATCTTTTACACTATATTCTGGTGGTTTGGATGCTATTTTATAGGTGTATTCCATTGATTTTTTGGCTGCCCTGGGTCAGGCCTGATTGGTGTTCTGGTAGATTGGATGTACTCTACAGTACTTACTAAAGTACAGTACTTACTAATGAATAGGCTGTAATTCTGGCACAAGTACATTTGATGACATGCCATTCTCCACTCACAAGCCCTGGTAGACCCCCAACCATGTATACCACCAATGACGACCATTTCATATGGTTTGCTATATGAAAACTTTTTACTTAGAACGGACCAAAAAAAATTGCAGATATATGACGAGGGGAAGAAATGTTGCATCGTACATAACTTTGTTTCTATTCCAGCAGATGGATTAAGTGAATAATTGGCATTTTTTTGCTACTTTTTCATTGTTACTGTGGGAATTTGTCATGTGATTAAAACAACAAGCTAATGGGCAGACGATCAGGAGAAACAATTCTTTGCAAGGATACATACCTGGGTACAACACCAGGATGATGTATATTCATAAAGATTTTTTTTTCTTTTTTTGGTAATAAAATCAGAAATGTTGTTTGTTTGTTTGTTTAATCTGTCCTTATTCTAAATATGACTGAAGGTCGATCTTATTTTCAGGAAAACTTCAGTTTCTTCCCTGTCAAAGATAGAAGAAAACTTATTTTCCATCCCATCTGCTTTTACTCATTTCAGAAAAATAAGATTTCACTTTGAGACTAAATAGTTTGTTAAGACACAGTCGAGACAAAGTGCATGTTTGTCCTCTTGTGTCTACAGTTGATATTTGTGCTGGACCACATTTGGATACTTAAATGTGTAACTATTTGTGTAGTACCCCTTACAAAGAAGGCTAACAGACTGTCACTGTTTGTGTGTGTGTGTGTATATGAATGTGCATGTGCGTGTGTTGTAGGGTGGTATTCTCTCAAGAGCACCTCTCCACAACAATCAGAAAGAGGCTGAGATGAAAGAGAGCAAAGTCAGAGAGACGCAGCATGTTTATAGGAGAGAAGCTTGAATAACAGGTTGCGGCGGTCAGTGGCTGTAACTCTAGCTGCTTATGTGGATGTGTATGGAGTGTTACGCTGCTCTCTGTGATGCAGGAGGGTTACAGGCCTTGTTTTCCCAGAGTGACACCACATATTTTGACCAACAATCAAATAAACTCTGTCTGAGGTTCTGAAGTGACTTTGAAGCAAAAACACTCCAGGTTTTTGTGCTAGAGAATACTTGAGAGAAGATACACACTTGTATAAATGTATCATGCGTAGAAAAACAGACAGTTAAAAAAAAGGCCTGAACCCTGTGGAGAAGCTGCAGACAATACATTAGATGATGCTGTGAAAGGGAAGGTTTCCTGTGTGACCAATAGGGAGCAGTAGAGGCCTGATAAAGCCTGTAGATCTAACAGCTCCAGTCCAGCTGTTCTCTTCATTCTGACCCAACACTCCACACTAAAGTCTCTTCCCACCTCTACTGGCTTCTACTTTTGGCTCAGACTCTCATCCTGCCTCCAAGTGTGTTGAGCGAGAGAGAGAGAGAGAGAAAGAGAGAGAGAGAGAGAGAGAGAGAGAGAGAGAGAGAGACAGAAAGGGGTGCTGGGAAATATCTCTCACCAAGATTTCATACACAAATCCACATCTGAAAGAAATGTGACTGATGGACATCTGCATGTATGTGTGTGTGTGTGTGTGTGTGTGTGTGTGTGTGTGTATGAAGCTGTGAGTGACGGTGAGCATATCTGAATCTGTCCAAGTATTTCTTTTTTTTTTAATTTTTGGTTTTTGTTTTGTTTTTCTGTTGTTTTCCATGTGAACTGTATCTGGTGGCCTTGTGGCCACCGCAGACATCCCTCCAAATGACAGTCTAATCAGAATACATGTCCGTGTAAAACAGCACCAGTCATTACTCTGCTAAGTATAGGATCTCCGCTCAGCTTCGCCAAATGTTTTATGATAACCAGTGTGTGTTAAAATATGTGTCCTGTGGGAATTTATCTGCTGAGGAGTGAATGTAATGTGTAATGTCTTGGTGGCCTACTTGGCATGCCAAAGATTCAGAAACACTCCTGACTAAATGCTCCAACTGATTTTGGGTATTTGTTACGTTTTCTACAAATATTTGTCACTTGTGAACTAACTTTACTGTGTGATCGAGGTACACATTGACGTGCTTATTTATTTACTGTGTTTTTTGTTAATGGTAACACTTATTACCATTAACTGAGGAATCAAACTGAAAAAATACAGTCTAAAACATATTTTCAGTTTATATTGTTTTATTTTGCTTTGGTTGTTTAATGTTTTTGATGAGATGAAAGAGAAACTGTGACAAAATGTGCTTGGAATTAATCTGACATTTTTGGCATTTTCTTGTAACCTTCTTCATATATTATTACACATAATGACCATAATAATATACTTAATCTTTTAATTGCTGCTCATTTATTGGTCTGACTTATAATATTGGAAGGATAACACATGAACCAAGGATAGAGTTCTGTTTTTCCCTTTCATTAACACTATAGAGACACTTTATTTTATTTCACTTGAGTCTAGTCATTAGATAAAAGTAAAAAAAAAAAAAAAACTGCTTCCACATGGCAGCAAAACAACCACATTAAGAATAAAAAAGGAGCATGAATAATCATTTTTAACAAACTACTTGTAGATTTACAGTAATAATTTCAAACATATTCATTTATCCAGTGGAAAAAAACTAAATAAACCCAGATTTATATTACGATGGTATTAGTCACATATAATAACCAAAACAGCAAATGGCAAAAAGAAGGAAATTATATGTCTTCATTTGTGGTTGGTACTGTATTAATGTTGGTGGATGAAGAAGGGTGGCCTGTTGTTCTCTGCAGGCAGTGCACTTCTATGTGTTGACTGATTCATTATCACCACACGGCTGCAACCTGCAAGTGCATTTTAGTCTTTTTCATTTGTGTGTGATGTTCTTGGCATAAGCAGGGTGCCAGGTTGATTTGAAGATCCAAAATAAAATTGTCCAGGAGTCTCCTCTTCATCCATCATTTCTTCCTAATACCTTTCGTCCTGACGCCTGTTGTTGTATCACATATTTTTTGACGCACTGATCGGCTGAGTTTCCCAAGCTGTAGTCTGACAGACTCTGGTCACTGTGTTCTGCGGCTGAAGCCAGACCGGCCTGGGCAGGGCTTTAGGCTGTGGTCAATATGATGAAGGGGGGGGCAGGAACTAGAGCTGACCCACACAGGCGCCTTTGCTCCGGGCCAACCAAAGGCCTTTTCTGGTCCTCTACAACTCATGAAGCGTAAACAGGCTGGACAACAACAGAGAGACAGAGAGTGTAAGAGGGAGGGAGAAGGAAGGAGGTAGTGGTGTGTGTGTGTGTGTGTGTGTGTGTGTGTGTGGGTGAGGGGGGGGGGCTAACCACAGCACTTGGCATTTGCTCACACCCAGGCAGAAACGAGCTGTGAGCTGTCCCCACTACACAAGAATAAAAGAATCACCAATGTGCCATGAAAACCTCACATCTCCAACCTTGATAATTTTCATATTTTAACCTCAGCCTGCTCCTCTCAAGGCTGAGAAAATTCCCCAACCACTTGGCTATTCAGATCCTGTTTTAAACACAGGGTGGTCACACTGAAAACTTTTATTTTTAGTTCCTACATTTAGTTTCTATTTTGGAGATACAAAGGAATGACATGCTCAAAACTGCCAAGACACATTCCCAAGCACACGCAGACTTATTATTAATTAATTGATTAATTAACCTGTAAAGACCCAAGCATACACTGCCGACCAATTTAAAACCTGTTTATGCACTAATTCAATTAATACATTTAAATTACTGGTGTAAAATGCCATTTGTTATCTTTTCATAGTCATCAGATATGATGAAACACCGTCATCTTCTACAACATCTATGGAATTTGACAAATGACAGTGGATGGACACACTTGGTTTATGTGTAGTTAATGACATATTTCACAAAAAAAGAGTTTTTCTTGAGTTTTGTCTGTTTTTGATAGAATATCCCTCAACTCAAATTGTACATGATCAGTAAATTAAATACAGGAAAATACCAGATTTTCTTGTAAAAATGCTAAATGCTAAATACAGAGGGTAATATGAGATTAAATGGTGACAAATCAATGAAGAGGTTAAAATTAGAGGGAAAAAAAATATTTGGGCAACTACAAGAAATGTAGCATGGGGTCGTCGTGGGTTGATCATCACTTCTGGTCACATGACCCAACAGTTGTCTACTTTGTTATGTTTAGAAAGCACATCAACAAACACTTGTTGTGGTTAATTCTTATTTGTAGTGTAGCACAGTGTTAGAGCATGAAAACATCACAGATCAGCTTAAATTTCAACATTACAATAAACTATAAACGCATTTTATGTAATAATTCCTCTACTTATGAACTAGTTTGCAAGATGCTGATTAGTAATATTTTTTAAATTATTACTCTGCCAAAGGAACAGCAGTCTTATGTTTTTAACTTAGTTTATGTTTGTCTGTCTGTTTCTTTATTAGCAAGACAACTGATAAAGTTACAGATATATTTGGCTGAAATGTTCAGGAAATATTGATACGGTCACAAGGAACACATAATAAAATTTTGGTGGTGATCAGTGGAGGTGTGTGGGTGGGGGGTGGGGGTGCACACATGTGTATGTTTCATTCAAGCATGCCGCTGTTCGCAGAAGTGAAAGGAAGGTTGGGGGCTAATCTGCCTTGGCAGAGTCTGCGCCCTGACTGATTTTCTAGTTATTACCTCCGCCAAGGAAGTATTAAATTCGAGTCTGTCTGTCTGTCAGCAGGTTTATGCAAAAAGTTCTGATTTTGATGGAAATTTCACTAATGATAGATAATGGGTCAAGGGAGAACCCATTAGATTTTGAGTAATGAAGGTCAAAGGTCAAGGTCACACTAAAGGTCAACAGCTAAACACATCTGGAGTTTTTTGCATTCACATCATCTCACCTTCGGACATCAGATGGGTCAACACCTATGGCTCCATCAGCTCAAATGTGAATGAAAAATCAAGCCATAGTCTGCTTTGACTGACTGCCTTGTTATACTGATGTGTGTGGTTTGTCTCCACATTCTGTTCTCATTGTCTAATACAAGTTAATATCAGAAAAAGTCACTTTAAGTAGTTGTAAAACAGGAAACTTCTGCACACCCATGTGAAAAAGGAGACATGGTTTCTCTGCACTAATAAACACACACTTTAATATGTGGGTGAAAAAAAGGTTTCCAATCAAACAGCTAACTAAATGAATAAATGATTGTGTTTCTTATTAAATAATTGTACAAAGTAGCAAAAGGATCAATGGTTTTTATATTACTGAATTCGAAGATGGTTCTTTTTCTTTATGCTGTTCTAACTACCATTCACCATCTTTCATTTTTAATGAACAACTGTCGATCAGAAAAAAGCGTTAATGATAGACATTCATAATCATCTATTGGTTTTCAACATCTGAAATGATTATGAATTAAATAATAGTGATTAATGCATTCGCTTTGAATTTGACTTTTGATCATTGATGCTTGTCATTAATTCATGCAGATTTGGAGCCACTTATTTATTAAGGTTATTTAAATAGTGTATGTTCTTTGTAAAATATACATAAAGTCATTAATGGAGGCATTACAAGATCCCTCATTCCTTTTGAAACTGCTTCTTCAGTCACTGGAGTTATCGACATGCACAAAGTAAATATCAAAAGCAAACTTAGTTACTGATACATACCTGAAAATGTACAGCAGAGCACTGACATTGCAACAACCATTAACATACTGTCTATATTCAGAGCGAACACCTCGGGAAACCTCAGTTGATAAAAAAATCAATTTTTTGCAAATAAGAGAAAGGTGAATACTGCATGAATATATTAAGAAGAAAGACAAGTAAGGCGAGTTGATGGATTTAATAAAAAAAAAGAAAAAAAAAACTTAATTGCAGTTGGTTTCTTTTAATGAATCATAAACCTACATTTTGGCCCAGACCCCACAGGTTACATGAGGTCAAGACATGGCGTGAGAATCATCCTTTTATTATCTCTATAACGATCAGATTCTCCATAAAGAAGACCCCCATAAAATCTCCATAAAATATCTCCTCATCTCTATCATTTACCCATTGCCTGAAAACAATAACGTTATAAAACACTTTTATTTTTACTGGAGTTATAAAAAAAAAAAAGTACCTGCTATACTGCTGATCATGTATTTCATTTTAATGGAGATGCTACTTTATAGATGATGGTCATATGAGAAGCATCAATAGCACAAGGCGAGAGTTCACAGGGAATGGATGTGCAAATACACACCCATACACAAACATACATAACATGCACATCATTGAGGATTGATGGGGGACCAGTATACACAGAGAACAGACCTCTGTGTTTGGAACATGACCCAATAGATTTGTATTGCCTTGCTTGCTACTTAACCTGCTGCAATTAGCAGACAGGAAAAGGTCTGGTCACTGAAAATGTAATCACGAAATTAGCTGTGCTACACATCAACTGAACATGCGTCTATTAAATCCAGATTATGGATACAGCATTAGTTCATATCAGCGTTGAGGATGGCAGATAATTGGGTGCACTAATCCAGTAATGCTTACAAATGGTCAAATTACATTGAGCAATGTTGATTAAGGTGTAGCGTTGAACATTATGCACATACTGTACATGCACAGCGATGTATGCAGCTTGTTGATCATGAATACTCACATACAAATATGCTATCATTTGTGCCACACCAGCAGGGGTCAAAGTATGACTTTGGTTATGAACAGCATTGACGAGTGACACTGCTCATAAAACAACGTTGTCATTAAGTACAACGCTGTTTGCCAATACATCACACTCAACTGTCATAAAAACATAGAAAATCCTTCGCTACAGTGGTTATTATGCACTTTAAACCTTGAACAGTCTATAAAAATGGATGAAATTACAAGAACTGTATCAGCCTGGTAATTCTTTATGAGATTTTTTTTTTTGCCAACCTCTGCTAATAAAAAGGACAATCTGTCTTCTGTTCAACATAGATTATTCAACAACCAGTCAAGTCAGTTATATAAATTGATCACACTGGTACTTCTCAAGGACATACACGAACAATAGATAGATAGATAGATAGATAGATAGATAGATAGATAGATAGATAGATAGATAGATAGATAGATAGATAGATAGATAGATAGATAGATAGATAGATAGATAGATAGATAGATAGATAGATAGATAGATAGATAGATAGATAGATAGATAGATAGATAGATAGATAGATAGATAGATCTCTTCACTGCTTACTGTACAAAATCAGCCACACAGTGCTTTATTAAGTATTCCACACTGTATCACAGCAATCTAATAAAACATGGCAGATCAATTTATGACTGAATACAAAATGTATTATGCACATGACCTTATGGCTGCTATTTAACCTAATATAACTAATATGAGCTCCATATATCACTTATTACTGATATAGAATCAATACTGGATTCAATTAGCTAATGATGCTCAAAGGTACTTCCTGAATCCATTTGGATTACAGAGGTTGGTTTATGGGCACACCTTTGATTTAATGTTAGCATGAATGTGGTCTTTAAATACTATTTGTACAGAATTTTCACATACACATTTTCATATGTGAAACATATGTATGATGCATAAACAGATATAAACAAAATATTCAAACTACATATGAACAACTGACATATAGTATATTTGTACATGTTTATCTGGGGGGGATTTCATGTAAATTATAGGCTTACATCTTCCAATATCCAGAGGATTTGTATAAGAATGAATAATATTTCACCAATAGGTAGCACAGATGGAACAATCATATTCGATATGAAGGAATACGTCACATAAACCACCGTTCAATCATTGTATAGATCAAAGCCCTTTCACATTGTTTCTATTGAAATAATATCCAGATGTAAATAATATGACCCGATAATGGGACTGTAACTATCTGTGAGATGTTCTAATGTACGATCTTAAAGCATTAAAGGCAAAAGTCTGTATTTCTGTTAAAGTTATGTTCTTGTTCTCATGGAAGCTGCAGAACCGAGCCTTTGACTTAAACCTCTCAGACATGAGCATTAGAAGCAGTGGGTGGAAGGTTTTCATTCGATCGTGGCCAAAAGTCTGGATATCATCAGGCCTGCTACATGCTCTGTAAACAGAGTGGGCATTGAATACATTAGCCCTTGCATCGATTTGAGCCTCTCCTTCTAAACACCGCCTCTCCATGTTACTCCCTCTGCTTTGCTGTTACTTTGTTGCTCAGTTTTGCTTCCTGTTTTTCTTCTTCTCCTCATTTTCTCCTAGTGTCAATCATCAATTGATCCCTATTCACTTATTCTATTTATGAAAATGATGATGACTTAGCAAGGCACGAGAGGGGAATTGTAGTAAATTGAAGCTAAAAGAATTAAGCTGACCTTCACATAAGAAAGGGGCTCCCACTTGGGGGTCCTGGTGGTTTGAAAGTGTCCATGCTGGTTACCCACTTGGTCTAATTGCAGCAATCTTTTTGCCAATGTGTGTTAATGAGCTTGATATTCACCACATTTTCATGTGTTTTAAAGAACACAAGTCCACTAACAAGTGAAGTGTAAATTCCTTTTTTCTTTTCTTTTCTCCCTTTTCTTCTTTTTTTTTTTTACATAAACAAAATAAAACAAAGAGAAAAGACAATACTCTGTAAATGGATAAATCAACCCTGTGCTATAAATCATACAGGCTGACACCCACTCACCTTGTTTATACATTAAAGTAAAGCACCACATTACAGTTTAGTCCCTTTGTGTCTTTTTTCTTAGTTTATTGAAGAAAATGCACTCTGTTCTCCACCCGACTATTATCTCCAAACACTGAGGCAGCAGTTTGAGAGGACTCGTGTAACTTGAAACAAAAATCAAGACAGACTGGTGGTCTGCTCATTTATTTATGTATTACTGCAAAGCTGTGTTGATTTGTTACTTGGCTTCAGCTACTGAGCTGGCTGTGTGTTTCATATTTATCCATATGTGAGGGGTCTGTCAATTTATGTGACAATTTAAGTGCCTGTATCCTCATGTGCTTGTGTGTTTGCGAGTGTGCAGAGGGGGTTGGGAGTGGGGCAGGGCCTGGCCGGTGGTTGCTGTTTGGCAGGCTGTCCTGTCGCCTCAGCTCTGGTCTGATCAGTACCAACAGACCCGGTTAGCGCTGAGCTGAGAGTGCAAAAGCATGTCAAGCAACACACAGCTGTTTACAAAGCAGGCCGCAAACACTCCACACTGACATGCCTCGCTCCTGATGAATAATACACACACCACCAGACGGCCACTGCTGCATGCATCTAAATGTATGTGTGCGTGCGTGACATAATGACAGTTTTAACAAGGAATTCGTGGCAGGGCATTTTGAGATTTTTTGTTTAATTCGTTATATTGTAATATGAAGTTTGAAATATTCAGATTTGCTGGAAAAAAGGTTTCCACTGTATTTTTATGTGGAGCAGGTCCCACACACTAGAGTCTGATGATTGACAGATTGTTTGATTATCATGTCATGCACACACAGTGGTCAAACCTCAAGGGCTTACATGATACACACTGTATAGTTGCAGTGGTCAAACATTTCACTTAATCACAAGATTACACATTATTTTATAGCTCAGACGTGGACTAAATATTCCATCATCTCTCTCAAGTTTGACAAATAAAATATGATGCAATGAAATTCCTTTCTGAAGCACACAACAAAAAATTATTTCCGTGTCCGTTTCATCATGCTCATACAATTTAGTCTATCCTGCTTTTAAGTGGTTATGACTAAATGTGGATATAAATTACATCTATATTGGTTTTACACTGTATTCTTTGTTTGTGTTGTTTTTGTCTTTGTGTAAATACACCATTCCCCCCCAATAAATTGTAATATTATTTTTAAATGAGCACTGTGGCATTAAAAAAAATTTGTATATTCATAATGTAGGATTTTTATTTTAACTTTTTTTTAATTCTGCAGAACAAATTAAATTGTCATTAGATGTCATATTAACACTCAGCCTGTGGTGCATCCATGTACGAGGTATCTGGACAGGAGCAGTGTGGCAGCATGGAAGGGGTTAAAATGCAGTGAGGGGGAAGAAAAGGTCTGCTCGAGGAAAAAAAAAAATGCTGTGATCTCCTTTATTGTTGAGTTTAATTAAATTTTCAGCTCTAATTACAATTAAGCCACTTAGTATGTATAATAATGTTTGCATCACAGAGCAGCACAGATGCAGTCCATCAACGCAATTAAATATTAAAATGACTGTGGCTGTATTAATAGCAACATGGTGTGCTAGTCATTTAGTGTGTGTGCACATGGGTTTGTGTGAGTGTGAGTACACAAGCCAAGCCATTGCAGAGGGGACTCCCTTGGTACTGGTGCGCCCGCCTGGAGACCTGCAGCGCCATCTTTAGTGCCACCACTGAGCCCACTGTGACTATGACCTATATTCACCATGCTGCTCCTTGTGCCAGAAAAACATCAGTAAATGGGGGAAAAAAAAAAAAAAAAACATGGGGTGGTGGGTAGAAAAATCCCACGAGTGTATGAATATTTCTAAGCTGTCAAATAAGTGTACTGTAAGTCTAATGCAAAATTAGTGTTTTGGCGCAAAATTATTCATGACTGCACATAATGACTGTGTTTTAAGTCAAAGTGATGATTTGCTTGAATCGCCTCTGCTCTCCTCTCACCCCTCCCTTTTTGATTTACTCATTTCTTCATGTCTGTGCTCATTTTTAATCTTCTTTTCATGTGCACACACACGCAAACCTAATTTCAATGCACAGACACCCACATGCAGAGATACTGTACACGTACACACACACACACACACACACACAAACACAGAAATTCACCTTCATGCACATGCAACATCATCCACATACACATAAACTCACACTGTGTTTCTGCTTCTGCCCTTTCATCCTGAATTATTTAATGAATCAGCGCCTGAAAACATGGTAAACAAGAGTGTGTTGGTTTGTGTGAGGCGATAATGGGCCATGCAGTAACACAGGCGCTCTTTAGCAACAAAAACTGCCCCAGTCTTCCTTCTTGGCTCATGAGATCAAATCTTACCTTGTTATGTTTTTTCACTTTCCATTTAAAACGCATCTCTCCTCAAACTATGCTAAATATGTCTTCAGGATTCTTTGGCTTCAACAATTAAGTACATTGCTAGCAATTAAAACCTAGACCATCTATGGATGTGCATCTAATATGAGCGACATGTAGTCTTATCCGTTAAGTACTTAGATTTAATTATCTGAATTTCTACATAATGCAATATGTGTGCACATTTTGACCAGGTCACTTTCTGACTGCCTCATTGCAGTTCATAAAACTCATATTGCTATATATTGTCTATAACTATGCATAATCAACATAGCATTAGTGTATCAATAACCTTAAGATAACATGTTATTGGACACTGAAGGAGAACAAAGTTGCAGAAATGGGATAGCAATAAACCGCATGAATAAATATACGAATAAAAGTTTGGTTTGAAATATGCAATAACACACACACTAATTTGTGGAATTTGTGTTCATGCTCTGGCCAGTTTTAGACGTGTATCGTGATGGCTGTTGGAATGTGTGGAGAAAACTCAGCAGTAAAGTTACCCGGCTAGGCATGTGCTGATAAATATAGCTACCGCTGAGGCAGTCTAAATACAAGGCTCTTCTTTGCTGTAATAGATGGGTGTCGCTAACCTATGGTGCAATCACGCTAGATTCCACAGAAATATTTCTGCACAGTGGCAAACAAACAAAGCAAAAAACAAAAGCATGGAGCAGGCAATGCTAATCATGAGGCATGGCTAGGCGTCTGTGGCCAGGGCGGTGGAGAAGATGTGTGTGTGTTTGTGTGTGACAACCAACACTGACCCTTATGGACCACAGGACCTCTCCATAGTTGTGTGTGTACGTGCAGAATGAATAGGGTGATATTTATGACCAGGGATTATCCTGAGGACACTCTCCAGAGTCCAAAGGTTGCTCCTCTGACTGTCTCTCCATGTTTCTGGGCGCATCATTAACCAACATTTAACTGCTGGCTTATGAGTACAATTTAACAACCTTGTGTGTCCTCATGTGTTTAAGTCACACAACACACCCATAGGTTCCCTCCAATATCCGGACTGTTAAACTTCTCCATTTATAAACCAATGAAATGGCAATAATCAACTGATAAAAGTACACTTAGTCACCTTTGCAAACCCCAATCCTGACCACATATACACTCACATATAGACACACACATACACACACACCCAAGTCATCAGCTGCCACAGCCTGCGGTGATTTTCAGGGCAGCTGTTGTAATAGAGTGGGTTGATGTGAAACAGTTTACACACACAATTACTATTAATACCAAAGACACATGCGCCTCTGCTATTTACCCAGCTCACACTGTGCCATCTTTTGGTCGTGAAGCGCGACTGATTAGACTGGTGTGTGTGCGTGTATGTGTGTGCGTGTATGTTTGTGAGAAAGACAGAGCTAAGAGGCAGGAGGCAGTGTAGCGTGAGGGACACACCTGTTAGGGACACACACAAGTGTAAGCATTGACATGAATGATCACAAACATAGAGAATCTCACAGGCCAGGATACAGCACAATGTAAGTAACGAGTGACCCTGTGGGTTGAGGGTAATTAGCAGCGGTGATCGGGAAGAATCACAGCCAGTGTTGGTTAAATGTAATCACAGACTGAAATCCAAAATCAACTACCTGTCTATTTCAGATTGACACGTTTATTCATATTTTTCATAGTCACATTTGTCTTTCACTGGGTGTATATGTATGAAAGCACCTGTGCTCCTCCTACACACTAACATGCAGACTTTTATAATGCAGCTGCTTCAGGCCACATGCAACAACTCCATCTTATAAAAACTGATGCTTAGGATCACATCATAAAAGTCATACCACAGTGACACGTGCACATACTGTACATGTGTTTCTAAAGTGACCACATGTCAATATCTTTGCAATCAACTCTAAGGGGATTTTTCTTTCTATTTCAGCTCTTCCTTTATGGGTCTGTTTTTTAACTACTTTTCTTCCTGTAATTTAATTTCCTCTCACTTTTTTTCATTCATCCCTGATTTTCTCCTGCTGCTGTCTCTTGCTTCTTGTCTTTCTATTCCCTTGTTCCCTGAATACCGAAGTGGACCAGATGCCAGTTCAAGGGACTCTCAAATCCCCCCATTGCTCCAGACACACAGACGAATACACATGCACTGTAACATATTGGTTCATAATTAATGAAATTAGTGGCTTTATCTGCTATGAAGAGCCCCGCGTCTGTCTCTGGCTGACTGAAGAGAGACAGATAGGCTGGGGAGACGGTGGAGGAGGAAGAGGAGGGGGCAGAACGAATGAGTTGGAAGGAGGGAGAGATTGATGGGAAAGACACAACTGATTAAGAGGAGTGGCAGTAATGAGTAGAGAGACTTGAGAGGAACTGCGTATGATGCTACAAATGATTTACAAACTGATGAAAGGGTGGGGGTGGTACGAACTTCAATAATAAAACACCATGTACTGCCATTAACATGCATTTCAATTAGCTGTTCTGATAGCTTGTCAGCTTCATGGTGGTGTAACTGGTCAGCTAATTACCAATATTGAAAATCACCAATCAATGGCCTGCGCTGCAAAAGCAATTGCACATGGTCTCATGGCTGTTAGTGAGGGCAGAGTTGCCAGATATTTGATTAACCCCCATTAGTGCGGACAGTCTTTCCCCCAGAGGAGCCTTTGTGATGACAGCGGCCGCCTGATGACGGCCCACTGCTGAGTGAAAAGCTCTTCAAGTTTACATACAGAAATCAAACTGACCTTCCAGAAATTAAAGTTAACAGATATTTGCTGTTTCGGCTCTTTAATGATCACTACTTGGTATTAATCTTTATCTTTAAATCACTGAGAAATATTTACACCACAACTGGTCTGCTACCAGTCCTGTGGGTCTCTTTAGTCAGTCTGCATGGTTCCTGTCCCACCCAGCCTCTGTGTTAACACACACATGCAGGAACACACACATATACCACATATCAGCTGTGGTTTAGACAAGGTGAGTAAATTGTTTTTTATTCTTGAGGTATTTATCAACCATGGTGCCGCCCGCTGGACCAGTGGCTTCCGTAATGGATCTGATTAATGGCAGCTTATTAACAAAAGCTCTGTTGTTCAGACCCTGAGGGCTCTGTGTAATTCTAGAGCTCAGTGCTGATATAATGGCCTATTTTAGGAGCTCCGTGATTAAGCACCATTAAGCGGCAAGCAAAGCCAGGGTTTGGACAACTTCAATGGCAGCAAGAGTAAACGCAACCGTGTCCCCAGAGTCCCTCCATCCCTCTCTGTCGGTATCACTCCGTCTCTTTCTCTGTCCGTCTGTTATTGAAATAGAGAGATGTGTTTATATTAAGTTTGGAGGAGAATTCTCAGGGGGACAAAATTTATCAGAATTTTGTTCAAACAGTAGAGACGTATCACGTCACTAGCCAATGGCAAAATGGGAAATCCATGTAGAAGAGAAAGTATCAGACAGCAACGTCTGTGTGGATTTATGAGAGTGAATTAATCTGTACATGCATCTGTCAGCTGGTGGTGTGTTCACCATTACATACATACCATGAAGAAGGAAAGTCCATTCCAACACAAATACTACAATAATTAAAGCAAATTTCTAATATGGCTCTAATACTGATCTAATCTAGTTCATCTCACACAACATTGGTTATTGTAATCGGTGTGTGTGTCTGTGTGTGTGCAAGAACATAGCATGATATCTCAATGAATAATTGAGATATCACCATGAAATGACATACATATAGCTAATGCATATCAGATGCAATGATCCATTTGAGTAAAGGTCGAAAGTCAAGTTCAGAAATTAACCAAAAGTTAAAAATCACATTATCAGTTATAACTCAAGAACAGAGGGTCACAGAACTTTCAGATTGCCACCAAACGATGCAGAATGAAGATTTGTACAATTCTCATAATTTGTGTTACCACCGACGATCACTGGAAGTCAAAGGTGACATGTTGCGAAATTAACTTCTGTAACACTGTTTGTGTCAAGCATAGACATATTACACTATAATTTAATCAAGACTGGATATATTATCATAATATTACACACACTGATGCATATATACATATAACGAAATTATCGACATTGCAAAAGGTCAAAGGTCAAGGTTGCATTTAGCAGAAAGGTCAAATCACATTAATTCAAGAATGGGTTGTCATAGAAATTTGAGATTGGCACAAAATAGGGGCGAGATTAGGCATTCTCTGAATACTTCTTATCTAATACTCAAATCACCCACTCAGCAACTTCATTTAAACTCGATATATTATTATAAATGTCACCTCATCGTCTTCTTTTATTTCTCTTTTTCTTCTTGGGATGATATTTTGAGTTGTATCATCTTGTTTACTTCACTCATCCATCCTTAATGTAAAGTGGAGAGTCCAATGATGTTCTAAACTTCTTTACAGTAAAATGAACTAAAAAGGTCTCATATGGAAACACAAGCAGGGAATGTAACACTGCAGTGTACACATCAAAACACAGTACACGAACATGTAGGTATCAAAGACTGAAAAGAAATTGAAGTAATGACTGAATGCCAAATTTTACAATATTAATACTCACTGAAATACACATTAAAAGTATAAATCTACACATTAAAAGTATACATCTAGACTATTGGACATTTTCAACAAGAAGTAAAAAGAAAAATCTTTTTTTTCACAAAGATAGGTGACGAAGTTCTGTTTGTAATAATGTGCATGTGTTAATAATTAATGCGTTAATAATAAAATAGTGGAAACATTGGTGGTATGCTGTACATTTGTATGAAACATAGGTTAATACTTCAGTAATTCCAAGTATTTGAGTGACACCTTCTCACTCTTATCCTGTAACATCAACACCATGCAGACAGAGTTAAGTTTTTGTCTTAAAAAATTAAAACTAAATGAGCCTGATCTAAATAAATGCCTGCATATTTCCACACAAACTATAATAAATCAGTACGGTAAAGGACAAATCAGACCAACATTTGAATCAATGACAGCATGAATAATATAATTTCCTTATTTTCAAGTTGAAGCTAAAACTGTGTCACCAGGTAAAACTGGTGTAAGTGTTGCTATTGCGTCATCACTGCGTAAACCACTTAAATGATGTTTTGTTAAAGGAAATGCATACTGGACCTGTCACGACACCCCACACATCCTCCTTTCAATCTGCTCATTGCACTCACAGTTCGTCTTCCTCAACAGGAAAAGCTCTTCACCCTTCCTGCTGTTTCCACTGTCCAACCCCTCCCTCGCTCCCCTCTTCTATCCCACCCTTCATCTCTCCCCAGACCTTAACGTTCTCCTCTGGGGAGGGCGGTAATAATTATTATGTAAATAAATACGCCTGCTGTAATCACATTCGTGCCACTGATCCAATTAGAGAGCTGATAGCAGGCGGCTGATTGCGTGGACTGGCGGCTGATGGTCAGGGCCTGTGTGTCTGTCTGACGGCTTGGCCAAGGTAGCTGGGGGAACACGCATTAGCGGTGAGCAGACTGGCGTAATGAAAGTCGTTTGGTGCCGTTCTACATTCAGTCATGTACTCTAAATAATGCTCTTTGACCAAGACCCTGCGTGTCTGCCAGCCTCACAGTCTGCACAGTGGGTTGTCTGTCACTGAAACATACAGCTGTGTGTGTGTGTGTGTGTGTTGGTCTGTATTTCTGCTATCATGATCCCCAGCTCTGGATCACTTTCACCATGCATCAGCTTATCACCAATTACTGCCTTGTTGTGATTCTCATCAGCTTAATGATGCTCCTCTGAGACCATCATTGTCAAGCCTCACCCTTCACCCTCCATCCATCCTGCGCTTATTGTCAGCCTCTGTTTGGAGTTTCTTAGAGCAAAAGGCATTGTTTTAATGGCACTTCCTTGTTTTTTTTCTTATGAGAAATGAATGGAGATCATTTTAAGATGGTATAGCTTTTGCATTTGAAACATTTCATGCATGGATTATTAAAAACTAAGCGGGAATGTCACTTTAAATATGTCCAAATGTTAGCCTTTCTTTAACTATATTGTATTATTTTCAGCAAATTATACATTGGAAAGATACGTTCTGGTCTGGGTTTATTAATTCAGTTTGGTTTTTATTTTTCCAGCTACACATTTCCATTCACAAAATGCTTTCAAGGCAATTTCTTAAAACATTCACTTGGACTCAACGAAGAAAAATTTTGCAGCCAAGGGTCAAGGTCTTTGTTTTGGTCTAGTTTATGTAATGTGAAAATTACCGTCTTCATCCATTTCTTATGCCAAACAGCACAGCCGTTCTTGTTCATGCTTTAGTTACAGCCACCATTGACTATTATAATTCTCTTATCTTTGGTTTACCTCCCAAGTTCATCCATAAACTTCAATTGGCTTAGAATTCAGCAGCTTGCATCTTTACCAAAATAATTTCCAGTAAACACATCACTGCTGTTCATAAGAAACTTCACTAGTTTCCTTCACATTGCCGCTTCTCCTCATCTTCCTAAGCTCGTTCAGATTTATACTCAGATCATCTTCCTTTCACCACTCCACTCCACCTGCCACCTCATCCTCCATGGGGATTATGATTAAACAGGGCCTGATAAACTCACATTTTCAGTCGTTATCAAAACACGACGAAGTAACTTATACTAAATAACCTCATAATATTTTGCTAAATATTAATATTTCACAAAAATATTGTTAAATTAACATAGAACTATGGATTTGAATCAAACCACTGATGTGACAAAAGCCATGAATGAAAGTCAATGTAACATCCTCCTTTTAATTTACTCATGTAACTGTAACTGTATCATTGCTGAAGGAAAAATGACTTTGACAGATATTCCAGTTAATGGGTGCATTTACATAACATGCCACTGTTTTGGATTCATGATTCATGCAAAAATATTAATAAATCCAATGCTCATACAGTATAGTGCAGCGAAGGTTTGGGTATACACCCTCTTGTAAATATTGTGGTTTATTTGAACTTTCAATAAGTCTCACTATTATGGACATCATGCATAAAAGGGCTAATGGTTAGTTTTTTCCTGACAAAAATCCAGAGCGTTCAGGTCACATCATGTAAGGTTTACTCCTCAGCTATAGAGCGTATACAAGAATCGACTTGATGATTTGACAGGCTTTCATACTTCTAATTTTGGATATGCGTCAAGAGACATTGCTCGCTGTTTCTTCAGTGTTTTTCTTTTTGGGGTGAAGGCAGGAACATTTGACTGGTTACACCATTTTCAGCGTGAGGGAAATTTTAAATCTGGGCAGGAAAAATAGCCAAGTGGTCTGAGTATGATAACTCTTTACATTAACGGATACCACAATCCGGGAGCGTCTATGTAAAATATGTCAGTTTTGTGGCAGTATCATCGTGCTGCCAACCGTAGCCCATACTTTCCAAGGGTGTGGGCACGGGCAAGTGGTTAAAGGAGGGGGGCATTAGTTCTAACCTCACCATTTGCCCAGGGGCCATACTCCCACCACCATGTGTCGGCTGAGTAGACTACTGTTAATGTTGGGAAGTAATGTATGGGTCCCAGTGCTAACTCCCTGCCTTTTACATCTCAATCAGGTCACTCTAGTTTATTTATATATTGTCAAGGGGCAGGGGGGAGGGTGCACGGGGGCTAAGAAATGAATGTGGCATTTTTTTTCTCTCCCTCTCTCTCTCTATTTACTTAGCAAAAAGCTTTTATAATGAATTTGAAAGGCGGCACAGATCCAAGTGTTTGAAATTCCCAGAGCACTGCTAAGTGAAAGAAGGGCGGAGGGGCTGCGGAGGTGGAAAGAGAGAGGCCTGAAAAATAAATGCATGATGTAAAATGAATTAAAAAAAATCAAAATTAATACATCTTCATTTTTTCCCTTGCCATTTTCTTTCCTCGTTTCTTCATTAGGTTTTTCCCTCTCCGACGCTCTCCTCCCTCCTCCTGCTGCCCTCTACGTTTTGCTCTTACCCAGTTGGTCGCACGCTATTAAACAAACAGTCCTAATATTTTGAGCTGGCTGGCAGTTTGAATTTCATCTCGCCGACGCATCTTGTTTCTCTCAAGCCCTGACTGTTTTGACATGCGCCCCGATTAAATTATAAACAAGCAGGCCTCCTGATGGTGATGCTGGAGCCACTAATTTCCCTAATTGTTTGCAGTTGTCTGGGAGGCGAGGCTAGGAGGCCCGAGCCTGATCCCACTGACTGGCACAGCCTAGTTAAAGGAAAGAGAGGGAGGGAGGAGTAAGAGAGGGGAGGGAACAAATAAAGGAGGGAGGAAACAGAGAGGGGTGAAGGCAAAGGAAACAGAAAGGTAAGAAATAAGAGAGGACGTGTAATTCAGACTTCCCATTAGTGGCCAAATGGCTGACCTGCAGGGGTCTGGTTTTGGTGATGGAATATGATGAGGATATCTGCACAATAATTATAAGATCTTTTTAATACCTCCAAAAAAGCCAAACTATGACAAAAGGAATAAACAAATGCTTATGAATTGCATTTATATACTCTACAGGACGCCCTTGTAAAATAGGTTTCAATCTCAATTTGATATTTCCTGGTTAAATAAAGATTAAATTTAAAAATTTAAATAAATTCTGTCAGTCTTCCCCAGGGCAGCTGTGGCTGTAAACATAGTATGCCATCACCAGAGTGAAAATGTCAGAGAGAATGAATAATGGGTCACTGAAGTAAAGTGCTTTGGGTGCTTATAAAATGCTATATGAATCCAATCTATTAATTATTATTATTATTATTATTATTATTATTATTATTATTATTATTATTATTATTATTATTACTTTTCAGATTTCGGGGCAGCACGGTGGTGCAGTGGTGAGCATTCGTCCCTCACAGAAAGAAGGACCCTGGTTTAAATCCCACACCAGACCTTTCTGTGTGGAGTTTGCATGTTCTGCTTGTGCCTGCGTGGGTTTTCTCTTGGTACTCTGGTTTCCTCCCACCATCCAAACACATGCACTGATAGGTTAATTGGTTAATCTAAATTGCCCATAGGTGTGAATGAGAGAGTGATTGTCTATATATGTTCAGCCCTGCAATGAACTGGTGACTCATGCAGGGTGTAACCCGCCGTCATCCACTGTAGCTGGATTGTGACCCTAGTGAGGATAAAGTGGGTTCAGATGATGAGACGAGGCTTTTCAGATTTCATATGAGAAGTCATTGCTTTGCAACACCATAACAAAGATACAGTACACCAAATCTGTATTAATCAGCAGTTTCAGAAGTCAGCCACTTCTCATTTCAACTGTATTTACTCATGACTAAATCTACATTGCATGCTTTTATTTTTAAATTATGCTCTGTTTTTGTTCTCATTGCAAAAACACACATTTGAATAGGTTGCACATGTACAGAGAAATATGTATTGGAAATGATGGCAATGCTTAAAGTTGTAGGTCAAATCTAATACATTCTCTCCTACAATTATTAGAGACATGTTTTGTTTGTCTAGGCCATGGACATATGAAAATGTATAGGAAATGGGAAAGAAATGATAACTTAACATTTCATTCCTTAAGTAGGTTTTGTCATTGTTTAATTTTTGTCAGTCCTTATTTTCCCTCTTTCTTTCTTTTGCCCTTCTCACCTTTGAGCTCAGTTTCAATGACACATGTGGCTGATTTCCAGCAGTCACCAATCACAACACGTCACTTCAGCCCATGATATCATCTGGCCTTCCAGTCGGCAGTCTTTTCCAGGACTCCGGAGGGGAAACCCACTCAGACAAGTCTACAATGTGACAGAGTAAGTCACTTGCATACACATGCTGCTTGAAAGTACAAAAAAAAAACAGATATTATTTCAAGTATGCAGTCCTTGGAAGCTTTTCATTCTTCTTTGTGAAACTGCATTGCTATTCTTCTCTAAAGCTGTCTTGTATCCAAACCATCACAAGGGTTTTTGCAATGGGAAACACAAAAACAAAGAGAGGAGGGAATCTATGATTTGTACGTGTGTGTCCTGTTCCAGATGGAAGTGAATGAAAGACTTCAGAGGAGAGTTGTGAATGTTATCCACACTGGCATCAACAGACAGGCATGGTTACCGAGCAGACAGGGCAGCAGTCATATCACCACTGTCATCACCCAATCACCGGTATCGTCTGTGTGTATATGTGTGTACGTGCCCAATGAAGGCTAATTTAGCGTGACAGCAGAGATGACTTGTATTGTTGTTCAGCAGGTGAGCTAATATACCTTTTTTAAGCAGAGGTCTGACCTGAGTTAGAACACGTACACCAAATTTATGCTGCAACTGTAGTGCACCTAATAAGTATGATCAAGGGCTATCAAATGTACGTATACTGTTAGTACAGGGTAGACGGATTATATAATAATAGACGGATTATATAATAATAATGTATATAAATGAACATAATATGTATGTTTGCTGCCATGTTTGTGGAATCATTTCTGGTGTCCTCTTATGACTATACACAAATCATCACATTTGTGATTTAATGGAAAAAAACTATTTAGTATTTAGTAAATATTGGTAAAGATTTGCAAAGATGTAAAATGGAAAAGCAACTAATGATACTGCATCATGTGATGACATTAAATGTGTGTGTATATGATAATGTCTAAATATGTGCGGTTTTTCCTGAAATTTTCACTACATTTGGTGGAAGGGTAGGGCCAGGAAGAAGCCCATTCTGTTTAGGGTAAGCTCCATTGACTTTGACTTTCTTTAAAATTAGAGAGCCTAACCTGGAGGACGACCTTCAAAAACTAAACATATTTAACAGTTAAATCTTAGAATAACAACAATAAACTGACCAAGCACCAGCTCACACCAACAGAGAATATTCAATCAATTCTAAAATCTGGTGACATACATAAGTTAAAAATGTAATTTGTAATATCAAACATCTACAAGATTTGTAAATAACCTCTTGACCAACAGCACAGTGCACCACTTCAGGAGTTCCCCCATAAGCACACTGTAGCAATGTGTTATGGTGAAGAACAGAAGGCTGAATGAATCTGAATGAAGAAATAGTTTAAGAAACATAAACCATTTTTAACTGTCTCTTATAATAGCATATGGGTCGAAACTTGTATAATAGCCAGCTTTTCCAAGGTCCTGGGCTCCAAAATGAAGCCATGAAGGAGTATTTTAAAGTTTAATGCCTCTGACAGCCACTGGTTTTGGCTCCAAAAGCTCCTCATCCCATAGACTTGAATTTAACTTGTCTCTAAAAATACCAAGCCAAACCTTTTGCAGGATTATTTCCAGTCTCAAACCTTTGATAAGTGTTCTGGTGGTCCAGATATACAGTGTTGTGTGTGTGTGTGTGTGTGTGTGTGTGTGTGTGTGTGTGTTAATCAGAATCAAATCAAATATAAGAATTTGATGTCTGGTGATGAAACATTTTGTTTTATCTTTGCACACAGCTTCATTATAGTTGTGATGAATACCATGTGTTAACAAGACTGTCATGTTAGTTTGTTACATAATTCTTGGTAAAATATACTGTTTTAACAAGTCATTACGCTAACCTCTAGCAATAGCTCAGTTCCGATATGATCATTACTCCTAAAAAATCTAACAATCAGTTTATGACTAGTTCAGTGAATCCAAGATTTGCTATTTGTTTGAAAACCTCTCATTATCCAACAATCTGTTCAGAATACCAAGACCAACTGACCTGACTCAGTGAGTCCCCTGATTTTCAGCAAAGGTGAATTGTGCAGAAAATCTGATTATCTTCTTCCTTGGAGCCAGCATTACTGTACCAGTGGTACCATCTGAAAAAAGGAGGGGGACATTTGGGTTTTGTTTGTTGATTAATAATATTGTGTAATGAGAAAAAGAATGGTGATCTTGGTGGAAGTCTATGCTTTTAACACTTTAGCTCCTAGCAACTGGAGTGTTGTTGCTAAGGCATGAAGAAGTGCTCGCCGGGGTGATTCGGGTGTTTTCTAAGACTTTCTGTTCAGATCACCAACGGCCTCCAGTTTTAACCATAAGGTTTTAACCAAAACTTGTACTTAAGTATTTGTACTCTGTTGCCCGATGCCCCTGGTTTTGACCCCATTCTGTTAATATAATGGTTAAAATACATGAAACCAGAAAACCATGTATGAATGAAGTCCTGCTTTCTCCTCACATGGGAAGAACAAACTCACTGTATAAAAATGTGACTTTTTTATTCATCGTGGACAGTGTCCTTTGGGAGCTTTTCATGAGTGTATTGTGTTGGTGGTGTCAAAAAAATGGGGATGGGGGTTTGTGTGTGGGGGGGGGTGCACCTACTGGGCCATCCAACATGTTAAAAAATAACAAATTCTCTGCAGATTTATGTTCTTGTAACATAAGCAATATCCATCCACACACACTCACAGACAATACATTAGTGCACACACCCACACTCATTACTTATTTTTTCCTGTAGTAAATATTTGAATGATTCTTGTTTATCTTTGTTAAGAATGAATAGCTGGAAACCAAAGGTGGAAAAACAGGACTGCTCTGCCAATCTACAGAAATGATCATTTGGATGTATTAAGATAAACAGACAGAGCGAATGAGTGACAGATGTCCATTCAACCACAACATACTGCTCAATAAACTACTGATGCAGTTAATACCTAATGAGAATTCAACCCCAACATTTGCAAAAGCTAAAAACAAAAGTTACTGACTAACAGCATGCTGCTGCTGCCTGGCATGTTTAAAGAAAGTTTTAACCATTATTTTTAGTTTTTTTTATGTAAATGTAATTAAATTATGATTAATATGAAACTGTTTTTTTTCTAAAGTTAACTACATAAAGAAATGTGCAATACTGTAAATTATACTCTTTACATTAGCCAACATCATTTGTAATAATCTGCAAGATTAAGCTGCAGTGTTTTTTTGTATACATATATATATATATATATATATATATATATATATATATATATATATATATATATATATATATATATATATATATATTATACAAAAATTCCATCATATTGTAGTGTAAGAGGTCTGAACAAGCACTGGGTTTGGCTATTAAAAAAGTACCCTGTGATAACAAATGACACCAGGTATGATAATACCTTACCAACTGCTGATCACAGACCAGATTCAGCCAGATATGACTGTACTGTTCTAGTCCAAAGCCTAGCATTAAAGTGTCTTATTTCCTGAAGCAGCATGAATCCACATCAGGTCATCTATATTTATATTTACCGATATGAATATTGATATGAACACTACAACCACATACATGAACAAATAAACAATTAAATGTAGAATGGGGTCAGATAATAAGCAATTGTAAGTTTTAATTACATGTTTAAAAGCAGACATAAATCAGTGGTTTTGACTGATATAAAATAATGTTCGTGTTTATTTACAATAATTAAGAATGAGGGTTTTTGGATAGAGAATCCACACTTATGGATATTGTTTTTTGCATGTAATAGAATTAAATTGATGATATAAAACTGGTCTGATTTTGCAGGATTACAGGAAAAGGAACCAAACAATGCATCTTCATATGAAAGAGTAAAAAGGGAATAATTTTACCCTAGATATGCAGGGGCCAAAACACCCAGTTTTGGTCTTGCTGCATAATCACCACTTCCATCAATATGTATATTTTATTGCTACACACTTTTATTCATTTCATTTTTTTCTATAGAGGGTTTATCATCAAGGAGTGGATCACACTTGTCCCTTATTGTCAGAAGGTTCTTAGTTCAATTCCAACACCAGTCAATGGTGACACCCCTGTCTGCATAGGTTCTCTCTGGGTTTTTCCACCATTGCAAAGACATGCATCATCTGTTTATCTAACTTGTCCGTAGTTACGAATATGACAGAGATTGATTATTTCACTAAATTTTCCCCTGCTGTACCCCGTTGTACCCCGCTTTCATGCATAAGGATCTGGGATTAGCCCTAGTAAGGATAAAGTGGGTTGAGATAATGAATTAATTATTAATAGTTTACATTACAAATGTTATTTGAATACATCTTTCACACTCACATTCTCACTGTTCTGACTCCAACACTTTTTTTTTTGCTTTTGTTGTTGCTTTTTGTTACCGTGACATATGAAAATGTCTGTGCAGTTATATTGCCCATTACATTAAAGGACAAGGGTTTATAAAAATGACATTACATATTTCTTTAAAACCTCAGTACAATCCCCACAACATTGTGCCTGGTACTCTACAGTATGCACAAATTGCATTTCCTTATTTCTTGATATTGGTACCACATGTTCACAGGGATGTTGTAAGGACTGAGGTTTCTTGCAACAGCAGGGATGGAAATAACAAATTACAAATACTCACGGTGCTCTAACTTAGAAGATTTTTGTGTACTTTTGATTTTATTTTGCTACTATTTAAATTGCCTCTGCTGCAGAGTAAAAAAAAATAAACAATATACACACTACACACCAGGAAATGATCTCCTACGTTAAGACAGCAAGCTAGTTGTTCAGTGGATGCCAAACTGTCATGCTGAAAACCCACAGAAGTGAACAGGATTCAAACAAAATGGAAACACAGGACAAAATGCAGATGTAAATGTGATCTGGGTCATATTCATCTGAAGTTACAGAAAATCCACCGCCATGTTTTAAGCTGCAGATTCAATTTACAAGAGAAAGAAACATGATAGTATTACAAATACTACGTAGACAGATGTTAAAAAAAAAACCTCCCCGTCCAACGTCTCGTCTTGTCATCTGAACCCGCTTTTTCGTCACTAGGGTCACTGGGGGCCTAATTCAGCTACATTGGGCGGGGTACACCCTGTATGAGTCGTCAGTTCTCCCCATCCAACATGTACAAGCAGATGTAGATTGTATTGTATAAAAAGCTGATAGTTTTTTTGTTCAAACATATTTAATCTCAGAAGTCCAAGAAATGTTTTGAGTGACTATCGTACATATTTTGTCACCAATTTTTCATCAAATCAGTGGAACCGGAGTCAAAGCCTAAGTATCATGTCAAGTCTTTCTGTGATCACACACCTGAACCACCTCATAATGAACAACTTTGAAGTGTATTCCATCACACACAGTCTGTTTGTGTACATACCAACTCTCTCAGCAGTATCCAAATAAGGAGCCATAGACAACAGGATCTGCAGTGACTCACTTGTGTCCTGTGCCGACCTATGACCCTAGACCTCCTCTCTCACAGTACAAACGTCCATCTACAAATGAACGTTTATCAATACATAAAGTAATTAATTTTGGACTTCATTAAGGGGAAGGCTGACCCCGTCCCACTTTACATCAACTAGGATCACATAGAAAGGGTCAGCACCATCAGCTTCCTGGAAGTCCAGCTCTCAGCCTCTCATCGTCAGAAAACACTACGGCGGTGATTAAAAAGGCTCAGCAGCGACTTCACTTCCTGAGGCTGCTCACGAGGAACCACCTGGAGGAGAAGCTGCTGGTGGTGTTTTACAGAGCCACCATTGAGAGCATCCTGTTATATTGCATTGCAGTGTGGTATGGGGGGTGCTCTGCAGCAGACAGCAGAGCGCTGCAGAGGGTGATAATTACAGCCCAAAAAATCCTCGGCTGCCCAGCCTGGAGGACATCGCCAGCACCCCCTACCTCAGCAGAGCCCTCTGCATCAGTCCAGACTCCTCCCACCCCAACAACCACCTGTTCAACCTGCTGCCCTCAGGCCGATGGTGCAGAGAAATCTACAACGAAAAGGCTCAGAGACAGTAATACACCAACCAGTAATATTCATAGCATCAACATGGGAAGTATGAGCAAAAACTAATGTTAAAGCCACCAACTGTGCAATAATTATGTAATGCAGTTTGTCATCTGTTTATCTTTTATATTTTTCTCTTTTAAACTCTATTTTTATATTGTGGTTTTATACATTTCTATTTAAAATTGTAGATTTTTAGCTCAAATGTTTATTTTCACAACATTTAAAATGTTTTATTTCATCACTGTATCTCAGGGAATTTCATTGTGAAATTAATTGCAATGACAATAAAGGTGATTCTAATTCTGATCTATAGCCTGTCCGTCCATGGGAGTGGATATCTCCTTCAGTGTGATTCTCATCAACATTTTTTCCCCACTGGATTTTGTATTTTTTTTTCTTGCCGAGAAGGAGGGTCTAAGAACAGGGGTTGCTTGAACTCCATCCATTTCTGTGGTTGATTGTTCTCTCCTGTAAAACCCTGTCAGGCGACGTTATGTTTTGCGGCTCTTCTAATGCAACTGAAAATTGAAATTGAAATTAGAATGTCAATTTTTAACCCAAACACTGGACGCATTAAAAATGTTTAGTTTAATCAACTTGAAGCTGAAATTAGGGGGGTTAGAATCGAATGGCAGAAGTCTTGAATTATATTACATCACGTACTGCATCTTTAAAATAGGCCTATATCCATCCAGAGTAGTGATGTCAGATCTAATATAAGTTAATACAGGGTGCGTGTATAAATGAAAGGAATCAACCGGTTGATATGACAGTAAAACTTTTATTTGAATAAAATAATTTAGTACTCTTTACACCTCCGACCAACAGCTTCTGCTTTATTATTCTTAACCCAGCCTCTCTGTCAGATGGCATCAGGAGCGGGAACGTCGAGCCTGGTAACGAGGGATGGCCCCTGGCTATGCTGTTGTACACACCTGCCCATCCTCACCCATCACATCAGACTTACTAACCACCAAACCACCGACACAGACATGCTTACATCTGGTTGGACGCTAACGTTATGTGGAGAGAAGACAGATATTTCAACCTCTGATGTTTCTTCCTCAGTTATTGGAGCTGGCAGTAATGTTCAGATCATTGCAGCTGGTGACAGTGATGAGCTGCTGTGTAGTTTCTAAAACAAGCCGCACAATTCCTTCTTTAGACACAATCATTAGTGACAAGATTTTTCCAATATCCCTTTATTACTTTTTACTCAACCCATAGACTCAGCCACTGGCAATTATCTACTGCAGTCATTTACTGATCTAAAATGTTTAATAACTACTGAAACACTAAACCTATAGGTACATTGAAATAATTGGTATAAAATGCAGGTTGCTGCCTTTTTGCGGTCATCATATCTGACCCATTTGGATGTTAAGGCTCTTTAGTGAACATGAAAACCCTGTCATCTACAACATTAGTAAAACCCATGGAGTTTGACAAATGACAGTGGATGGAGACACTTGTGTTTAGATTTTATTTTTTACTGTTTTTGATATAATAGATCAACTTAACATGAGCTTGTATGAACTGTAAATTTAAGATAGGAAAATACCCAATTGTTATTGAAAAGATGGAAAATACAGAGGATGATATTATAATGAATGGTGATAAAACACATAAGAAGTTTAAATACAGAGAAGAATCTAAATGCAAAGTGCCACAAAAGTAGCACTAGGTCTTTATGGGTTAATTGATTAATTGATTGTTTATTAGTAATATATTCTCAGCATTTTTATCATGCCAGATCATGGTGGTCAGTTATTACCCATTTGGACAACACAGCTCAGTTAAAGTTCAATTAAAGATTATTTCTGTTTAATAAATTAACACAGGTTTAACAAGCTCTACACATCAATTGCATGATCTAATTCATTTATATAGGTTAAATTATGCTGGTACAATCACTCCCAAGTGGCCGCATGAGCTAATATTAAAGGTGCTACGTTAAAACAATCCTCTCCCAGTGTATCTAAGACTTTGGCTTAAAGTGTTTAAGTAAATCCTTTGATGGATGAAATCATTACATTTGCCCTCATGTATCTTTTATGTCCCAGTCTAGATTAGTTATTCCAGGGTTTAGAGAAATGCTGAGTGCAATTTATTTTTAATCACAGCAGCTGTTTGCCTTCTCATACTGCAGATCTCGCCTGACAAAGACCCAGATCGGATGAGACAAATCTGACCCTATGCAACCTGTGCCCATTTTTAATTCACACAACCTTCAGCATTTTACCAATGAAACAGCCACATTTCAGTGTTCGGGAAGACTCGAGCTGTGCTTCATAGCAAATTAATTCACTCCCTCAAAGACACATGTCCAATCACACAAACATAACTGTGGTTTTTTCCAGTTGTACTTTCTCCATCTCCCAAAGCAACATCTGAAAGTATTCTGATCAACTTGAAATGCCACAAGCCATATTCACAGAGGACTCGATGAAAGGCTCGGTCCTGACAAGCAGTTGTTAATCTCACCATAACATTTGGCTAATTGAATGTCTGCTGTTGTTTACTGTTTGTTTCAGTGTTGCCCCTCGAGTGACTACCACCGCTGCCTTCTGTTTCTTCGCTGCATTAGCGCTGCATGATGTACAGTGTTGCCATGCCATGAGCCCACCAGCTGCCCCGCCACTCAGCTTTTCCACCAAAAACCTCAGCTGAGAGTGCACTCAATGAAAGTCTTTGCCGTATACCATTTTCATCTGCACTTAATCCCTTATTTACTTAGTTTGGTTTTCAGAGAAGCTATGTTAGTTTACATTCTTTGACGCCTATCAGTCTGATTTGGGTCCGTTATGGCTGATGCCGGAGGATGTTGGTTGTGGCAGATGACAACCAGTGTGTCCTCTAGGATGCCTTTCACTACAGTTTCTGATGTTTGCCAAACATTAAAAACACAAAGCGTTCTGGTGTGTACAGTTGGAAACATGGAGATAGTTATTTTTATGATCTCTCTGGGGAATTGACAAGCCATTCTGTCTTCTTTGTGCAACACAAGAGCATGTCCTCTGCTGTATTTTGTTTTTAATTCTTTCTTTGTAGTTTTTTTTTTCTGAACACAAGTCTTCCAGTATCAAAGAGTGTGGAGGCATTAAGGTTTTTGCCAGTGTCAGATACATTGTTTTGGTTGCCATTATTTATCTATGTTGCCATGGGTTATTATGACTTGCAGCTCATGCAAAATATAAAACAATAACACAGGGGCTCCACATTCTGAACTCCGCCACCATTTTCTATTGGTTAATAGTTACTCCACCAAGGAATGGCCAGCGTTTATCTGTTTGTTTGTATGTCTGTGTGCAACATAACTTAAAATGTTCTGGAAGGATGTTGCTGAAATTGTCATGAAATGCACAAGGAACAAGTGATAAAAGTTTGGTGGCGATCAGTGACGACGTGTCTTCTAGGAAGGAGGAGTTGGTCTGCGCTCTCTGAGTGCTTTTCTACTTGTTAATGCTTTACCTGCAATTGGGCAAGTGACTATTTTTTGGTAATGTCCACATAGTCAATGTATTTCCATTAGGGATGGTGAAATTTATATTACAAAAATAGGACCAATGTCCCTGTGCTCATCTGGACCTCACAGCTGAGATGTCTTGCTATCAACAAAAGGGAGTCAGTCAATATATCATAAAATCAATCCTACTGTGTGGCTGTGTATTTTTATCAACAAATGCCAAAAACAGTGTGAATGGTATAGGAAGCCCCCAAAGCTCTTCTGGGGTAACATATTACTGAACAACAGTAGGTAACTGGGTAATGACATATTACTGTGGTTAAAGCTGTTAAATGCTACGCAGGAGGTTGTTGGTGGAAACTAATTTTGGGCCAATTACTTTCTTTGATCTGGATTGAAACTGAACTCAGTGAATCAATCGGGAAATGCAATCTGTTGACAACTGAGAGAAGAGTAGTGATTTTAGTGAGATACTGGAAAAATTTTTAAAAAGTTGTAAAGAAATTGTTTACATAGGCAAATTTTGACGCAGTGACAAGTTTTGTGCCTCATGCTTAGATCTATCTAATGAATCAATCATAATTGAAATCCGTTAAGAACTGAGGGAGGAGAAGCAATTTTAGTGAATTGTGGACAATGCCAACGGCCAACGGACTCCGCTGCTGACAGACAAAGCGCGATGGCAGACGAAGTCTGTGATGAGCTAATAAAAATCTTGGCTGATCACTGAGCCTCATTAACCGGTTGAAAAGAAAACACTTGCTTTGTCAGCTCACACATGCACAGCCATTTATGTTGTTAAAATTCATTATTTTTTAAAGATATGCCATGGAGAGATCACAAAGCTTCCTCTTTATACCCTACACTACAATGTTAAAGAGTTTGTGCAGTGGAATGACAGATACAGGATGCCTTTTTTTTTTTTTTTAACTGACAGAAAATTGTTAACGGACGTTGATGCTGTCAACCATCGGTCAAACGGTCATCAGTTAACATCCTTAATTTCCATAATTCAATTCAAAAAGCGAATCTTTCAGAGATTATAGATTCAGGGCCCACAATTTAAATAACTTCAAGTATTTATTTTTACATAATTTGGGCTTTAAGCTCATGAAACTGGTGGAAAGAGGAATTAAAAAAAAAAAAAAAGAATACTGTGAAGAAATTTAAAATGTTTTTGTATGTTTTTGCAGAAGTTTTGTTTGATTAGGTCTTATTTTAAGTGTGATGAGACATTTTGACTACAAAACACCTGGTAAAATTTGGATTGTTGCGGTATGCTTCTCCAAATTAGACCAATCCTACACAGAGGATAAGGATCTTATAAGAAACAAATCCTTCAGTGTATACGCTTGAGTTTGTGCATGAATATTAGTAATATGTATCTCCTTGACCCACAAAGACTATCATGGAGTGTATCATGTTCCCTGAGCGCAGCGGGAGGCCACAGGTGTGTGAGTGCACTCCACCGAGAGCTTCCCTTCTGATTCTGCATTGTGGGTAATAATAGTTAGCAGCAACAGCTGTGCCCCCTCTCCCCCCTTCACCTCTAATGTTCTCTAATCATCCCTCTATCAGGCCTAATACCCTGCAGTGGTGCCCTCACAGCTGTCTGAGGGGCCCTGTGTACCGAGACACCTGTCAATCTCTATACACAGACGTACAAACAAGCACAGGCACTAGCTAAAAATATGAGGAACTTATTTCTAACCTACAATCATTTTTATTACACTTTATGATAAGACACACTTACAGCAAACATCTATAGTCGTAAATCATACTGTCATTGCCCCTTAACAAACTACAGTAATCATTTCAGAAAATGACAGTTACTGTACAGTTAAGCATCCAAGCAAATTAAAATTGCATGGATTTATTTTGAATCATTGTTTAACATTTCAATAGACATTTTACTGTAACAAATTACCTCTGTTCCTCTGTTGTTCAGTACATTCACATGAGGTTGGTATGGATCAGTTGATGAGACATTGAATGAGAAAGTGTTTGGTTTGTTATCCTCTATTGGTGAGTGCAGATGAGTGACATATTAACGTAAAAAGCTTGTTCATTCCAGAATGACTGTGTCCCCTTCCATAGGGCACAAATGCTCAGTGAATGGTTTGAATTGAAAGTATTAAAATAAGATTAATCACATGTCATCAACTCTCAATGCCACCTGAACACCATTTGGAGATTTTGGACTGATGTGCCAATAAAATGACACATTAGAGATTATCATAAGATATAATGATGTTCAGTCCTCTGGTACAGTTCATTCACATGTAGAATCATTGACAAAGAGCATTTAAGTTGGTGATGTTGAGCTACATGTTGGGCAATAGTAGATGGGGGTGAAATTTAATATTTTAAGAGGAAGGCTAAAGCTACCAGCTTCGTGTATACTTTTGTGAGTTTCTTCAGTTATAACATTTTAATATTCCTCCTGTCAGCAAAGCCCACAAAGCACGCCACGACACATACTCTTCCATACAGATTCGGAACAATAGGGCATGTAATGCATTAAAATATAGAAACAGAACATACCTGACAGATACCAAACACATTCATCCGGTCAGCGAACCCCACAAAGCATGTCCCTACACAGACTAAATGGCACAAAAATATGTTTCAGCACATTGTGAGCAACTCATCCAAACTTTGAAGTAACCAATTCACTTAAAAATGTAATTAATAGAAGCTACAACAGACATTTTCTCTGACTGCACGGCTGCTTACCTCTTCCATACAAATCCAGAACAATAGGGACGAAGTAAAGGCGCGAAAATGATAGTTACTGCGGGCGGTGTTGCATTATAAAGTGCACGCTAGGAACGGACTCTAACTAAAAAAGGTTCCACATGTAGACTTGGAGGCCCAACCTCTCAGGTAATAACCAAAACAAATTAAAATACAAATAACATGTTTTATGTAATTAAAACCACATCAATTGTCCTTGACATACCCACATTGCTGCAAAATAATTTACCTTGTTGTTACATGTGCATATAATCAAAACCACTGTCTTGTCAGATTGTCAATGAAACAGATATTGTAATGGTTTTGAATGGAATTGGCACATGTTATGTCATTCTTAAGGGAATTGAAAAGCTGCTAGAGTTAGTAAACCTTTTTATACTTGTTATATACACAGGGTATGGCCTATGTTCCCCTTCCACTTAACTCATTGACTGCCAAAGACACACACACACACACCTATATATATGTCTTTTCGAAAAGTATTCTGAACATAGCTGGCAGTCAATGAGTTAAGAAAATCTTTTCACACAAATCTTCATTATACAGAATAGCTTATTCACACAATCACAGAAACAATTACAAGTGCTCTAATGAACCCATAATTCTGGTGGATTTTTAAACTATAAATGCTGCAGTTCAATTAATGACACATGCAGAGGCTTTCCCTAGTTATTGAAGTGGAATAGCAATGCCATGGTAAAACATAACTGGAAAAGCTAACCCAATGAAATCAGACCAGGGGCACTACTGAACATGTAAAAATGTGCATGTGTGAACTGGAGTGCAACATCGTTTCTACACAGATGGACATAAACCATAACTTTGTGTCTCAATGTAGCCAAAGCAAAGAGGAAAACATTTGTTTTGTAAAACTCCTATTAGTTGTATATTATTAATGCAGACAAGACCTATGGCTTAAAGGTTTGTTCACTCTTGAAAATAAAAGTCCATTAGTTTTATTTGTTGTCAACAACTTTAAAAATAGTCCAAAGAAAGTCAAACCATCAACAGCAGATTTCCCAGAAGTCATCACACAGGCGGAAGCTCAGCTCTCACAAGCCAAGTGCACGCAGTTCAACTAGCATCTCTGAGAACCACAAACCTCTGGGTGGTCTTGCCGCGTACATTACTGTCTGTCTGTCTGCATGTCTGTCCTAACCAAGTAGATCTGACTCTCATCCAACTTCTGACGGACCCGCTGCTTAACACAGAGAAGCTGATATGTGTCTAACTGCAGCGACACCCTGCAGGCTCTTCAGGCACTTTATCACACTACATGTGTGTGTTAGAGTTTGGGCCTGCTACCCCCGTGCTCCACTCCATCACAAATCCTGTCTGCTAATGACTACCAGCTCTATAGGACCCGAGGCGGGAGGGGTTAAAGCCCACCAATTGAGCGAATAATGAGTTGAATTAGGAGATTTAGGGATGAGGTGGAAGGAGAAGGGGACGGGTGGTACTGAATGAAAACCAGAGGTGCTTACCACAAAGCTGTGGAACAGAGAGTCTGTGCGATAGAGTGTAATAGGGGTACAGCAGGGAGGTGGTGAGAAAGCATGGTGAAAGGAGGCGTGTCGTGAGAGAAAACATTCTGATATTCCCGTAACGCTCTCACAAACACATTTATAGATGTAATATGCATTTAAGTCAGCATTTTCAGAAGAAGTCCACAGAAAAGAAGCAGTGCTAAAGCCAGAAATATTATTACTGGAACAAATGTCATAACTGTGAGGGAATAACCTTCTAATCAGAACATTTGGTTTTGTTTGTTGGCAAAAGACTGTGCCGGACATAATAGGGTTTCCCTTTAAAAGCCTTGTTTTGCATAATATTTTTTCATTGCTTTTAGACTGATGAGTTTGGCCCATTAAAATAAATATGTGTTTATCAGTTTTGAGGAGGTGGAAGCCAGGCCATGCTTTGATGAAGTTTATTTTTTAATTTATGGGAAACTCCATAGAGGCCTCCCTAGTAATACAATTTCGAAACCTGTTTGCTGGCAGGTGAGAAATGCATTTGAATCCTGATTGAATTTTTGGCCTCTTATTAGCTTTACTTCGCATAATATTCTCCTTTACTTCATTTCAGGCTGATTAACTTGGGACTTTTAAACGAAAACTTAACAGATTGACTGTTTTGACTGTTTTCAACTTTTCCTGGAACATCCATAGTGCATTTCTTAAGTAATAGCACTTTTAAAAGCATATTCTTTTACTGTATAAACACAGGAAGCTGCATTGTCATCCACAATTTCCAGTAAATTCCGCCCAAAACAGCCTCTTGGGTAGTATTTTTTCCATTCCTGGTTTTCTTTGATTGCATACATGTACAAATGAAGCAATATTTGGTTCCTGTGGCCACGTAGTTGACTTGGCCCAGCTTGCCCCCCCCCCCCCCCTCCCCCCTCAAGCCAAACCCTATTCAAGTTTATACACAATGCACAACATTGTTCAAAGGAAAAAATGATCTGAAATAGCCTGTAAGTCTTTGAACATCATCAAACAAGTCATTCCAAGGTTAACTTGAACTGCTAAACATAAACTCTCACAAAAGAATGGTTCATGTTGAAAAAAGATGAAATAGATGGAAGTTTTTATTTGCAGCATAATGACAATATCAGCTGTACCAGTGAAAATAGTGGTAAAAAGATTTGAACAGCTGCTCCATTTTAAGAAGCTCCAGTAAATTCTTTTCATTTTTCTTTCATTCCTCTGGTAGGTTGGCCAGCTCAGTTTTATCCTTGTTATCCTCCAAAAAGCATACTGCAGTGAGATGAGCTGACAGGCTATTCTGGGGGGACAGAATGGGAAGACATCGGTGTATCTCAGCAGGTATAATTATCCCAACATGGCAGAGTCACAGCATGTACTGATTGTCTCCTTCCACAGAAGACAAGTTGAATGGAAAGTGCATTTGCTGGAAGACCTCAATCCTTCAGCTCATCACCAACACTTAGGCTCTATTGTTTATGCAATGAGTCCAAGAGATAGACATACACATATACACACATGCACACATACACATGCGCACACACACAAAATGCATGACCTAGTGGCAGGTTAAACACCAAGATTGCTCAGCTCTGCTACACCTCATTAGCATTGAAACTCATTAAGCAAATGCCTGTGAATATATTATATGTATGTATATATATATATATATATATATATATATATATATATATATATATATATATATATATGTGTGTGTGTGTGTGTGAGTGTGTGGCTTTTACAGGTGATTATCTCAAGGTAGTCAACTATATAAGAGTCAACTATATAAGAGGTTTTTTTTTTCAATTTATCTGAAAGTTGATTGTGGAGATGCCACATGGTTCTTGATTACTGCACAAATCTACCATCTTCATCCTACTTAAAATGTGGGACAAATCTCCTCTTGATTCACTTGTGTCTTGAGAGAAAAATATACTTTTTTTTTTTTTTTTTTTTTACAACCTATAAGCCACAGATTCCTCTGGAGCCGAAGAAACTGTGTATTTACTATTTTAATGAGGTTTGATCTGCAGTATAAATTACACACCCTTTCCCCAAAATGTATTTGAAATAAGAGCTGCATTTATGTAATGAGAATGAATCTCTCACTGAGAAGTGACAAAAATGTTGTGTGGTGACTTAGTAATTGTTTCATGCAGCTATTAAAGTCTTGCACATTTTGTACAGACACAGCTGGGAGAGGGACAAATAAGTATTTGGTTTACCATGTTTTTTAGTATGAACATAGCCTTAAGTAATAGTCAAAGTTTTCACAGAACCTTTACTTGATTGCAAAAACTAAGACCTAATCCCCTTCACTAGTCATATTTAAAAATATAATAGTTATTTTAAAGCCTAAAGGTTATCATTCTTACACTCAACAGGCTATTTTCATTACATTATAAAATCAAAGTGGTGCTGCCAAGAAACTGAGACTTTTTTTCTTATTTTTGTAACATTATTAAAAGTCGTTCTCGCTAGCATGAGGACATATTAGCTGTAAGATTGTCTCTTCGTTTTAAATATATTTTTTATTCATCTTAAGTGACTTAATAACATTAAATTGTATATATGCAGCAGCTGTGTATAACTAAATGTACGTCTGTATTCACTGGTGTTTGCACAAACAAAAATCACACTATTGGTTGAAGGGTAACTTTTGTGAGACTGAAATCAGTTTTTTTTTTCACTCTTTCTCATGTCCAGCCTATTGTTTTCAGTTTTTCAGTCACAGTTAAAACTCTATTAGTAATACTGTGGGATAGAAGAGACCAACTCAGAGCACTTTGGCTCAGATTCTGTGTGAATTACTGTCACTCCTCACTCACTTATCAGAAACCCCTGCCCCTGTGGGTTTCCAGAGCTTTAATTGATTAAACTGGAGGAAAATGTGGCTCAGCTATAATATGTGTGTTTTTATGTGTTTGTGTGTGCTTAAATGAATAAGGCACAGATTAAATATGCTTTACAAATAACAACAGACAACTTCTGAATTCACAAATTTTAATTCACTTCAACATTGAATAAATCCAGATTTAATTGGAACTGCATTTAAGTCTAACCCTGATTCCTGTCATACAGAAAAGCACAATAACATCATATGGAGTGATTTGATTTGATGTAATTATTAAAAGGCAGGTCTTCTGTTTGAGTGTAGCAGCCGATCAGGATAGTAAAACAAAAGACTATCCAATGTCAAATATTGTTTTATACATATATTTATACACAACTGCACCAGACAGCAAACAAAAAGCAGTTTTGATTTCTTTTTAAATACTTGTGAATGAACTGTCCAACAAAAGAATAAAGAGGAAAAAAAAAAAACAGCACTCATCTGGCACGTGGAACTGGCTCAAACACGTTAAAGTCACTCAGCAAAATAAAAAATAAAAGAATATCTATAACAATTTATCCCATGTTGGGTATTTACAGACATTTGAAAAACAAAGTCAAACATGCCACTTTTCTTTAATGGCTCAAAAAAGTAGATTGTCGTCAACTGCAGCAAAAAAAAAAAGCACCGTTTTTTGCTTTTTCTTATTTAACTCTTTTTCTTTTCACAAAGTCTTATTTACTATTTTTGAAACCAGAACTATAAAAATGGAATAATATAACAGGACAGGATTTTGTTTTACCTAATAACACTCAGTAACTGCTTCTTTTCATTTTTATTCACTCTGCTCCTTTTCTTCCTCTTCTTTTAGGGCAGAGTGTCTTAATGTCTCTTGTTGCCCAAACAACCGCCCTGTTCTGCAAACCAATATTTAAAACCATGGAAATAAAAACTAAAAATAGCACGCAATGACAGCAATTCTAACCATAATAACAACAATAATAACAATAATGATAATAATAATCATGGATAAAGATAGCAATAAATAGGGTTGGTGAAGTTTAAGTGCGGGTAGGTGTGGTGAAACACAAGACTGTGGGCACCAATTAGAGAGAGAAAAAGGGGGAGAGAGTGAGATGGAGAGAAGAGATTGGAAGGGGTGGACTACCGCACATAAAGTGACTGATTGTTTGGTTCCTGAATCTCCGCTCTGTCCTTCCTTTCTTGACATTTTTTTTTTTTTTTTTGCCACACATACGCTGGTAGTTCCAGGAAGGGTTTTGAGCCCTGGTTACACAGGCCCAAGTGTCCCTCTCTACCACATCCTCTGAGGGACTCTTGATGTCAGTCCACTGTCCTTGTGCCAAACTGTCCACTCACTTGAGTCATATTTTAACCTCACAGTTCTGTCAGCCTTTACGGAGGAGATCAAGGGAGAGAGGCAAAAGTCAAGTCCACAAAATATCAGTGTTTTTTTTTTTTTTTTTTTTTGTGAACAGTAAGTGCTAGATAGGATGGGTAGTGATTCTGGAGTGGGATGGTAAGACTACAGTGGGTTGTGGGGTTGGTTCCAACAGCGTGTCCTTTACCCACATTGAAATTAAGTTAGTAGATCGACGTCGACCACCATCTATATAGGTTCTCAGGCAGGCAATAGCATTAATAATGTGTCTCCTGAGGATCTATATGATTGTTGAGGGCTTTGAAGGCCCCAGGATCCGGTCATAAAATGTGACCCCGCTGAACCAACTTGACTCAGCATTGAGTTTGTCCTATGTGACTGTGCTCAGACTTTAAAGAGAAGTACTATATGCCAAAGCAGACAAAACACTGCCCTCTTGGAGTGCCTTTTGTAGAGAAGAGAGTTGACTGATCAGTTAGATCATTGCTAGTGGTGGTGGTGGGTTGTTTTTGTCCATGAGCAACAACAGTTCTGCCTCCTAATCAGAGTCTTTGAGTAAATAATTTAAAATGTATTTGGAAAAAGCTTTTCTTTCACAGTTACACAACAACTGATGTGTCATAGCACACTGCAAACCGGCTTTTCTTCGCTGAGGTAATTTTACAGCTGTCACTCCACATATCAGGCTTTTATAGATTTTAGTCTGAGATTTTCACTGTGGTGTCAAATCATGTACATACAGTATTCAAGCCTGATTGTTTGTTAGTGAAATTGTGCCAACATAGATATACATCTCACATAGGTTCTATGCAACCATACTCCCATTGTAAGTCTATTATTAATTTCTAGTTTTATTCTCCTCTCTCTTTTCCTGTATATTTTTCTCTCTAGAAAGTCTCTACATCTGGAAGTCCTACCATGTTCTGCACTGTGTGTACTGTGTAAGGGCTGAAATTTGCATTCATATGGGCTCACAGGTAAAGTGAGCTACTGTAATTATGGAAAGGTAGCAGGTGAGAGCAACATTTTAGGATTTTACCAATGTCTTGGAGTGATACAAACCCCACCCATAAACCACCTGCAGCTAATCACCATAAAGGTTGTAGATTTAAATGATATCTGGACTGGAGTGCACTATATGAGTGTTCGAACATTAAATCTACAATTTTATTTTGTCATTTCTTTGCTTTTTTTGGGTGCTCATTTGATGAGACTTAAGAGCCAACACATGCAGAAGTTCCTGTGATATGCACTGAGCGTGTGCATACAGAGTCAAGACACCCAAGGACGATTCTTTTGAGGTTTTGTGTTGGTGGAAGAAGCATGCTAAAATGTTTCCTAACCTGGCACTGATTGCTCAAAAATGTGCTCAGCATCCAAAGGCAGCCAGTGAAAGAGACTTTTACTCATCTGGGTTTGTGATTGAAGAACAGCAGAACCAGGGACTGTGGATAAAACTCTTTTTCAGCACAGTAACCTTATGGGCAAATAACTGTCAGCATAGTGAGTAGCAACATAGTGACTGAATCTGCCAAATATGGTTAATTATGATTTATGATTAGAACGACACAAAAAAAATGAAGCATTTGAAAGTGAATGGCTGTGTAGTCTATGTGTTTAATGGATCCGGGCGGGTCCGGATTTGACATGGAGATAATTGCGGGTAACGGGTCTGTTCTGATACTGCGCTTTGTGGGTGTGGACGGGTAGAGGTTTGCAAAATTGGACCTGTGCAGGACTCTGAGTCAGCCTGCTCTCTAGGACTGGATGAGGAGCTCCCAGGGGACAGGGAGCTTCCAGGTCGAATGTGACCCTTGTCTTTACCCTCCTCCTGAGCCACGCTGCACCCTGAGGACGACTGGCTGGAGTTGGAACCAGCGGAGGGGGGAGGCTGGTTCAACCCCCCTGAGCTTCCACCACTTCCCTCTGTGGATTGATAGATCTCCTCAGCTCCGTCTTCACTCGACTCTTGGTCCTCAGAACCCGAAAGCAACTCCTCTTCACGATACTCACTGACATCCACACCTCCGCTGGCAGCAGCCCCCTCACCCAGCTCTTTGAGGCGGCCGTGATGCTTGACATGGTACCGCTGGTTCTGGAAGAATTTGATGATTGTGTGCTTGGGGAGGTCAAGCTGTGCTGACAAGGTATGGATAGCCTCCTGGTCTGGGTACAGGCCAACGTCCTGGATAAAACTTTGCAGGATACCTAAGGCCTCCAGAGAAATCTAAATGAAACAAAGACATTTTAGAAATATAGGCATGGAGAATTTAAGTAAAAAGGAAATGATCCAAGACTATTACTTTACAGGTCCTGAATGATACAGAGCAGGAAAATTACAGTCACATATTTTACCTTGGTGCGTGACCTTGGCTTCTTGTTACTTCCACTACTGCCAACTGATCCAGGTGGACATCCACCTGGCCCCGTTCCTACTGCCTGTGACCCCACTTCATTGGCTGGGACAGGTAAAGGCTCCTCACGCATGGGTGACAGGCGGTGCTCCTTTATTGGGGCAGGGGGTGGCCTGTGAAGGGCCTGACGGGAAAGACAGAAGAGCTGATTAATGGGGCACAGTGACCCCTGATCAAGACTTCATCCAAAAACAGTTTTAACCTGACATTATGATATTCACCATATTGAAGATTTCTTACAGAATACACCCGTTGCCTATTAACTAAAATGAGAATGAGACAAATCTATGGGTACATGTTTCATTTGTGCTGCTTGTAGGTTTTGTCTGGCTTGCTTCCCCTTCCAACATCCATCCAACCAAACCGTGGCAGACCAAACACAAGTACTGCTACTATTACTTTTGGCTTCTCCCTTTAGGGGTCACCACAGTAAATTCTCTGCCTCCATCTGACCTTATCTCAATCATCTTCTTCTTTCCAACACCAACACCCTGCATGTCCTCCTCCATCAAATCCATAAACTTCCTCTTTACCTTCTACCTTCATCATCATTATACAAATAATTACACTATGTCTCCTCTGCACATGTCCAAACTATCTCAACCTGAGCTGTCCCTCTGATATACTCTTTCCTAAACCTGTCTATCATTATCACTTGCAAAAAAATTCCCAATATCTCCAGCTCTACCACATCTAGACCAATTACAAACATTCATTTGAAGTAGGGAGACCTTGATATGATTTTAACAATCTTTTGAATCCCATAAGCAAAATGAATAGTATATTTTCCTCAAGAACAATCAATTACACATAAACATTTCTGTGCTCTGAGAGTTTTTATTTTTTGCTAAACTTTACCAACATGTGATTGACTGTCGGTTTTATTGTATCCAGAAGCATTTTGGTCCCTTGGACATTGAAAATTAACTGAAAGATCCCAGACTGGGCAGATGCAATAGTAATAATTAGAATAACTTCTTGTAATTTCAACATATATAGCTTCATTCTATAGTTAATGTTCTATAGGATTGCTGTTGTCAGTTAACCATGTGTGACATGTATCTATTTACAAAGATGATCATTTATATTCTGTAGTTAATAGAAATCTGTGATGACGCAACTCATCCCATACAACACCCCCCCCCCCCCCATATCACACAGTAGCCAGGGCTGCAAGGGGAACAGAGGGCAAGAACAAGTGTTTCACAGCTCACAGGGCGTCACAGTCTATTAACCAGCTCCAAGGCTGGGATTCATGCTGTTATGTGTCCCGTATACCTTTGACCTAATGTGTGTAAGATTAGCTCTAGTAAAACGCCAACCACCTGTCTGCCAGGAAGTCTCTCATTTACAAACTTAGGACACCCCATCACTCTTTAACCAGCCCACTGAAAACCTCAGAAGGACAGAGAGCTGAGGTGGAGAGGGGTAAAAGAACTTTAATCATCTGTGATTGGTAATTAAAGGCTTAAACCCACAACAGAAGTATATGGAAATCTATTAAATCTTTTAAGTTTGGAGGCACTCAGTAATTTGTGGATAAAGACAAATAAAACAGGGAGCTGTATTTAAAAGACATTTACAGAGCTTTCCTGAAACATTCAGAGCAAAGTGGCAAAGCAGTCACTTCAGGCTGATACAACCTTGATCGTACTCAGCATAGATAGATAATTATATGGGTGTGGTACTTCAAAAACAAGAACAATGAACAGCAAAACATTGTGTCTATAAAGCTGCATCTATTTTGTTAAAGGCAAAACTGATTTACTTAATACTTATTCTAATAATGCCACATTATTTTAACAACTCAGAGATGAAAATTCAGCTTTATTTAATCTATGTAAATGTGGAAAAATGAAGGTTTTAAACAGAAGTCACTCATTTTGTTGGAACGTCGTCATTGCTAAAGTAACTACTGACTGAGCACAGAGGATTCTAAATAAAAGGAGCGCTGTTTTATGTAGATTAATTTGTTCTATTACTATTCATATGCAGCCTGTACCCTGCAAGATTTACATTTCAGTACGTCTATAGCTGTAAGTACAGTATAATAAAAGAAATGGATAGACTCCACACGAGTGTGTCTAAAGTTAATCAAGTCATCTGAAATGCCTGGCTTTATTGAGTCTTCAATTGTGTCAATAATGACATGCTTACAATGAATAGAAAACTGTTGGTGTGGTATAAGCAGTTCCAACTGCAGAGACCATTAGAGTGAATCTTAATTAGTAGAAGAAATCATTTGATTTCATATCAATCAAATTACTTTTACATAAACATTTTTTTGTAAATAGCTATATAATATGCAGGCTGACATACAAAAGCATAATGGTGATATAAAATAAATACAGGTATTGCTTCATAGGTCTTTATCAACCTGTATTATGTAACTCCAGCTTGAGAAATTTTAACCTAAATGTATAAAAACAATTAACATATGACATATCTTTGGTGTGTCTTTTTAATTCTTAATAAATTATTACATTTTTTTCTCTTTTCGTCATGGTTTAATCCTGTTGCATTTTTCACATAGTTTTTGCCCTATTATATGTTTTGTATAACTAAGGTCTCCCATTTGCAATTCACATGCTGTTTTTTGGCTCACCATTTATAAACTCTTCCAGCGAATGTGTGTTTTAATTGGAAAATTTTATTAATTTATCATAGTATTATTACATATTTCCCTCTTCCAATCAATAACCCAATAAAAACAACTTCACCTAAATCTGGGGCCCACAGTCTGAGATGATGGGCAGTAGGAGGCAATATATAGTTTTATTTTTATTCATTTATTTATTGAAAAAAAGAAAAGACTGGAACGAGCATTGGAGCAGATGGAATTATATGATCTATGTCTTTTTGTTTAAGTTGAGTGTGTAGCGTAAGGTGGAGAATCATCCTAAATAAAGAAAGTGTGGGTAGGTGTAGGAATGTATTTGTTTTTCTGATGGGTGGAGTTCATTCCAACACAGAGGGATTCTTCGACTGTCAGGACCAGTTTGAGGGCTATTTGACAGCAGTGAGGAGGGCAGGATGAAGTGTTGGAAGGGAAAGTGGGGACTTTGGTTGTTTGTCAGAAGGTAGTGGCTGTTGTGAGAGCGTTGCGGTCGTGTCCCGCCCGCTTGCTTTAAGAGCAGGGAGGGGCCTCCCCACTGGAATGCCCAGCTATAAATCTGTGGTGCATTAAAATTAAAGGACCCACATAAAGATAATAGTCATTCGCTTTTCTCTCCCTCTCTTCAATAATAACAGGGTATTACTTAAATAATATTGAGGGCAGGCCAGACCATGAAATTGCTCCAGTTTCATTCACAGGGGCTTTATTTTCTGGGGGGGGAATGACCAATTTACAGGAATTCAGTAAGTTTTTAGGCTTTCTTTTTTTGTTATTTTCCCCTCTACCTCCCCCAGCTTGCCTTTCATGCAAAGTGCTGATTTGAGATATTGGGAAAAGACTTTAAGAATGTTAGGAAACCAACAACAGAGCGAGTGAGAGACGTAAGCCTGAAAAAAGATATCTATCCCTGCCCTAATGAGGACCACACAGCCACAAACATCCCCATACAAACTTACTGAGACACTTAATAACTAAATTGAGGGTAAATCATGGAGGCATTGCGAAACCTACCGCCTCCCCACCCCACCAGTCACAGACCTTCATCATTTCTAAACTTATTTGGGCTGACAGCAAGGACTCTTGGATCAATCGCTACACACACATGCATGTACTGATGGTGGGGCCTGGTCTCGCTCATGCACTAATGATGATGTCAGAGAGCAGGACTGAACACCCAGGGCTGTTTGGCTCATTCAGAGTTCATCTCCTTGTTTCTTGCTTGCTTCTTCTTTCTTGTATTTTCTTACTCTTCTTTCATATCTTGTTTTTCTCTTTTCAGTGTCTTTTCCTTTTCCTTTCTACAACCCTCCTACACATTCTCTTTCCTCTGCTTCCTGCTCCACTCAGTTATAATGCATCAGGACACTAATGAAGTGGGCCTTTGCCAAGCCAACATGACTCCACATCCAAATCAGCCCTGAACTGGTGAATGCCAGGATCCACCCCCTCCTCTCAATGTCCTCCACCTCTACCTCCCGACCCACTATCCCAGCCCTCCTCCCCTCTTTTCTGTGTTGTCCCACCCACTGTAATGTAGTTCTTACACCTTGTTGTTGGACTCCACTGCTTTAGTCTATTAATCATTTATGTTTAAATAATTTTATACCAAAGGTTTTTTGTTTTTTTTTTACCTTCAAAATCCTAAATAAGTGCCAGTGAACAGAAGCATTTTCTGATTTAAAATAAGCAACAACTTTTGAACCATTAATCCTATTGATACAATGAAATGCAGTTTCTCATCTTTTCACTGGCATTATATAAGACCCATATTAATGTCCAGAGGCTCTGTAGTTAAAGCAAGAGACAGACCTTTTCTGCACTGGTTCACAAATAAAGCCCATTTAGTTTGACAAAGACGCTTGCTTTTTTGTCTTTCTGCTATTGATATATTATGCGTCTCACCATGTTGATATCTCACCTTTGCATCTACATTGGGCTTTTATGAACATCAACATGGGGGATAAATTATTAAAGGAAAACACTTGATTCTGTCTGATGATGAAAAATCCAGGAGATAATCCAGAAAATTAAAGGTTATAAAAGGGTAAATGTAGATTTAAAAAAAAAAAATGTTTGGAAGTCACCATTTCTAGCTCTTTAAGATTTAAACATGACTGAACCCATTAACATCTACATTAGCAGAAGATAAGTGTTCCTAAAATGCATGGAAGTGTAGATAGAATCATAAATGCATGAAAGTTACAATTGTTTGACTTCAGTGCCTCTCTCAAACTCAACAAGAATTTTTGAGCTTGAATGGAGATGGATGGAAATTGTCATCACGCCAGAGAAGTGGTGAAAAATAACAGGTACACCTGAGTGTCATGTTTCCATTACTTTCCATCACCACGCAGAGCTGGATCCAATAAATAACCATGACTACTGAGGAGTCATCTAACCTGGGAATGAATGCCGATTGTAACCTTTCACACAGAAGACAAAAGCCAGATGTTAGTGAGTCTTTGGTCCACTGTGAAAGGGGTATGAAAATACTGGATATTTCTGTAACTGAGATATTAGTCAAAGGAACTAATTCGCCTCATTCTTCAGAATTGCTCTTTACTCATTTTTCCTGCTCACTTTCAAAAATCCTTGTCTTAACTTCCATTTTGAGAATATGTGTTTTCTTAGGACTATACATATAAATGTAAATAATCAGGACTATAATTGTAGCTTTTTAATCTAACTTTTGATAAAATAATAATAATTCTATATAACTATTGGTAGAGCGGGTCGTCTGAATGGTTGGCAGTTCGTATCCCGGCTCCAGCTGTCCACATGTCAAAGTGTCTTTGGGCAAAATACTGAACCCTGACCTAGGCCAGTAGGCTAGACCCAGTAGGACTGACAGAACCCTAGAAGCCTACTGGTGTATGTGTGTGTGTGTGTGTGTGTGTGTGTGTGTGTGTGTGTGAATAGGTGAAAGTGAGGCTAATGTAAAGCACTTTAAGCACCATGAAGGTGGAAAAGCACTATATAAGTGCAGTCCATTTACTATATATATATATATATATATATATATATATATATATATATATATATATATATATATATATATATATATATATATATATATATATATATATATATATATATATATATATATATATATATATAAACTTTTTCCCAACATACAAACATGACTATTCTTTTGATTTGACAACTATCAGGCCAAAAACATCATCTGGTTTTGGATTAGAAATAATAGTCTGATGCTAAAGACCTTAGTTTATTAAGAGAACTGAATTAGGGGACAAATTATGACCATAAGAGAAAACAGCACTGACTGTTGAAAAGAAATGATATATCAATAGCAATTTCTACATTCAAAATCATGTGTTTTGCTGATACACACAAGTCTCCTTTGTGCTGGCACTTATTATTTTGACTTTTATTTTGTAACATTTTCAATTGTACAGCCACATTACTTAGTTTTCCATTAACTTACAAAAAGAAACTCAGTCAATTTGACATTTGCATGGACAAAATCTTTCCCATGAAAGTTCAAACACAGTTGCTGTATTTAACTTACATGTAAAAGCTTACATTAAATCTGCCCCTATTGACCTTTACTCCTCCCATATCTGACCATTACCCTATAGAAGAGACTGCATGTTACATCAGAGCAACACAATATAGTCCTGCTCTCCCGAAAACCACAAGCCCTGCAGCCCCGTGGCCAGACCAGTTCTTCTCATGGCATGATTCAATATTCCTGAAAAACGTCTCTTTTTTTTCCCTCCTCTCTGTCTCACTGTTTCCCTTTCTCTCTGCCTTTCACTCTGCTTTAGCCCCAATGCTGGCAACATTGTGCAGTAAAATGAAAAAGTTTTTTTTAAACGTAAATCAAGGCAAATTACGGCACATAACTATGAAATAATTATAGAACATGAAATATTCATCTTCTCCTTAATGAGCTCTGGTCCTCCAGGGCCCCTAACTCTCTCTCTTTCTCTATTTCTATGTGTAATTTCTTTCTGTTTTTCCTTTTTTTTAGGGTGGGGGATGGCAGTACATGACCACCAGAGACACCATTAACACAGAGATAAATATGCAATGAAGAAAAAAAATCACTTTTCTGTTAGTTTTGTGCATGACTTCACCTTTTCTGTTAATCAGGGTGTATTTTATTTTATTTGCTTTTTCACTCTGTGCCTCTCAGCCTGTGTCGTTTTAACCCACTCTTGTGTCTCACTCTTATATTAAGTGTGTGTGGTTGCGATTCATGACGACTGAGTCCAGGCTATGGGAGTAGATGAGTCACTACATGGTGCCTTTTTTATAAAATAATGTTTCCTTGATGAAAAACTGTATACACGTAATGTTATTGAGGCTTACAGGGAATGCAGCCCAGTGTGGGTGCACATTTGTTTGTGTGGTTGTTGTGTATATGGATGCACACACTGGTGTTCGTGCACTTTTTTTTTTTTCTTTCAAGCTGTGTGTGGTATTCATTCCATTTATCTGCAATTAAACAATTAAGTTAATTGTGGTTTCCCAAAAAGCCCAAACTCCACCCTGTAACAATGAATAAGAGGCCACCAGGACACAGAGGGAAGCACAGACAGACTCTCAAAACTACAAACAAATTGTTGATGCTTTGAAAACTTCATAGAGAAGCAAATCATGTGTTGTTATGACTGAGGGAAGGAATACTTTTAATGAAATTGTATTCATAAACTATGACATTTAAGTACACTTAAACTATCTGTTATATCATGTTTTGATCATATAAGTTCATTGCAGCCTTGTGGTATCAAATATGATTATACTTTTCATTTTGTTTTTCAAATTTGGCTCTAAGCCTCTAGTGGAAATGTTAAAACCATTGACACTCTAATAAAATACTCATTTGTTTGCTTAAGTTTCTACTACTACTAAACAGGATCAACCTAACTCAGTATCTAATGGCTACAACTTATAGAAAAGTAGATTGTATTATGTTATCTTGACCGGCAGACTCATGGAGACTTTTTCATTTAAACAAATGACAATTATTTTTGCTTTATATCAAAGGTAGCTTGAATATCAAGGAGGTAAAATACCACAAACATAGTGAAGTGAATATGTAACTATAGAGTAAAAAAAAAAGAAGATCTGAAGATCTGAAGTGTCATCCAGTGTGTCTTTCACATTCAATTTGGAGATTCACATGAAGAACGCATTATAAATGTTTAAATAAAGATGCAAAGACTCAATGAAGAAAAAGGATATGATCCAGTGGTTTAGGAGTGTCGCCCACATTATGTAATTAAAGTCAGCATGGTTTTGCTTCTTTTGCTTCTCTTCCTTTCTTTCTCATTGCCTTGCCATATAACTGGTTTTAAGTTGAATGTACAAAAAAATTGTCTGTTGGGTGGTAAAAAACTTCAAATGGACCCTCTTCCACCAACTGCTAGCTTTCTTCAAATACATACATTTTGCAAAACTAGTGAAATAAATATATAAATATAACCTATGTGAATTAAGAGATATGTTTACCATTCAGCGAGAATGGCCTTTGTATGTGACGCCACAAAAGCATCTTTGGACTGAAGTGAGACAGACAAAGAGGTGAGGAAGGGTACAATTGTTTGTTCTTATTCTAGTCCACCACTCCTGGGGTCTCAGTCACAGTGAGTGGTGACACACATACACACACACATATAAACAGCCTTCGACGCGCAGCAGAAATCAATTTAGCAAAAACAATAAAGAAATTATTTATAAGGGCAGACTCTGCCAAATTAGCTGTGGGACGCACTTAACCGCTAAAGCCGTATGAATAAGAGCTGTGGAGCGAGCTGTAGGACCATGTCAGTCATGAAGAAATGTGATGCTGCTGAGGTTACTGACATGCACACATAAACATGCACACAAACGGCACCTGCAGACCTTAATAGACACTCGGTGATACAGTCGGAGATCTCCCAGAGCCCCAAACATGGAGAAATGTCTCACGCTACATTACATAGTCCAGTCAAACACACATACACACACACACACACACATCAGTGGGTAGATTAACTGTAAAGCTATGCCTTGGAGGGCAGCGCTACATTCATTTTTTATTATATGTATTTTGTGGTTGGTTGTTACAGTTTTAGAGACCCTCTTATTGTCCATATACAAAGGAGTGCTCATATTACCAACTATCAGTGTGAGATTTTGTGTATGTGCATGTGTGGCAGATGGGACACATGTGTGGTCTGTGGTGGCAGGCTGGCTGGAGCCTGAGGTTCGTGGAGGCTTCATCTGGGACAGAGGGGGGTCTGAAGACAACACCACTATAACACACAGTCCATATAGGTATACACGCACACACCTCATTTGCCATTAATAAATCACCAGCATTTCACCACAGTTCATCTCACTGTCTCTTGAGGTGTTGTGGGGGGGTTCAGCATGGGCGTTATGAGGGTAAACTTTATTTTTAGTCTTTGCTGAGAGTGTGTGAGGAGTAGAGGAATGTGTTAATGGTGCCACCACAGCTTCCTCCCCGTCTTCCCATCAGTCTTTAATACAGAGCTCTGAATAGGAAGCAGGAAAAATTGCTTGGTGGTGGACTGGAGGTGGGTGGAGCCGCAGAACAAGCCATATGATTCGTGTCGAGATGCTTAATGGGAAGTTTCAGTATTTGCCTGTTTCTGATTTATGGCATATGGTATATACTATATGTGGTATATAATAGCTTTGCATTGGGAAGCAGGGTGGGCTGGTGGGAAGATCTTTTAACCGGATGACCTGAGCTCACGATCACCCAACTTAAGTGTTTTTGTTTAAGCAGTGAATTCAGATTGTGTGATTGACCTTTTCACCTTTTCATACAACATTAATTTATTTTTAATGCACATGTTTGGTAACATTAGCCAATATGACAACTTTCTGAGAGGGGCACAAACATGACAATAGCAAAACAAAAAAAACAAAAAAACAATGGGTGATGCAAGATATTTAAGGACTATTGAGTAGTTTAGGACTGAAAGGCTTTCATCAAAAAGTTGAATAATGCCGGAACAATTCGAAAAACCTTTAATGAACCAAGTACTTCGAATAAAATTGATGGTCATTTCTTGTTTTTGTTACATGTTTGTAGATTCGCTATCACGGCAGGTGGGACAACATTGCAAACATAAAATAAATACAAAATATTCTGACTAAATGGTTTAGATCATGTGAACATACACATTTTCAAGTTAGAATCTCTAAACAGATTCTGATTCTGATGCAGATATTTTTTTATTCATTATCACAGTTTGAAGAAATATGCGCCGTGTAACTGCAGCTATACCACTTGCTTCTAAGTGAAGCAATGACAGTGAATACTTGACAGGTTTCATCCAGGGATTGGCATAGATACACTGATGCTACATTGGGACCTTCGGGGTGTGTGTGTGTGTGTGTGGGGGGTCTTCTTGGGCAGTTAATTGCAAAAAAATTTAGATTCCAACTGTGAACCATCACTACCATGTTCTGTTTTGTCTTTGCCTCATGTCAGTAGTGTCAACATAAAAACACCAAATAAACTATGACAAACTATGTAATAAAATTATTCCCACATTATATCTGTACAAAAGACATACTTGTATAGAGAGGAAGCATATTGATGTTGTCTAATCGATGTCAGATTGTCATATGGGACGACAGGTATTGTCATTACTTTATAGTTATGACTATGATGCACAAGGACTCATCTTGATAGTTTGCACTGGAACCAATTATGACTATTTTACACCACTACCTTTATCTTACGGGTGATTTAGGAGTTTTATATCCATAGAGTAGGATCATTCATATCCCCTCTACATAATCCAGTAAGAGAAGAAGCAGGACATTGAACATAAATAAATGATAAGCGAATCAGAGAACTCATCATCATGGCCACCTGAGTAGTGTGTAAAAGGTTTAACATGTTACATATATTTCAGATTTATTATGCTGGAGTAAAAGGAAAGACATAACTTATGGAACTAGAGGCACAAAAAAGTTTATAGCACCTACATTTGTAGATAAGGCATTATCAAGGGGAGCCAGTAAAGCAGACAAGGTGTGTTCAGTGTGTACAGTATGAGAGTGACAGGCAGAGGTTTAAAGTGATGAAAGACGCTGACATGTCAGTGTGTTTTCTGCATCGATCTCACTCCTCCCTCAAACCTCCTCTGGTCTCGACCTCCCTCGTCAAAAACTAATGGGGCATTTCCTCTAGTGCCACACCACCCAGCAACACTGTTTACACTTCGATCCACTGGGGCACGCAGACACACAAACACATGTGCACACACAGCTAGATCAAACAGCACTGGAAACACTCATAAGGAGCAAATATTATAAGGAATTAATATTTACAGGTGTGGTCTCTGAGGAAGGAGAGATATGCTGTTTTGTGCTTTTTTTTTGTGTTGAGTCATGACAAATGGTTAAATCTGGGCTGTACAACATTCATAGTGAGGGTCTGAGTCAGCATTTACACAACATGCGGGTGCATAACTGTGTTGGTATTGTTCTCCACATGCTGTTTGTGTGACTTGAAGATGTTTTTTGTTTGTTTGTTTGTTTGTTTGTTTGGCATCATACTTTTACAATGTCTCCTGCACTTTTACATGAAATGAGTTGATATTTTACTATTTCTTTATTTACCTGTGGAGGTTAAAGCAATAAAATATATCACAGGTCCCAGTAAGAAAGACACTGTTCCTCATAAAGATGGAATAAATATTTGACCTCTTCTTGTGAAATGATTGTGACATTGTGATTTAGACAAATGTGAGGTAGATAAAGTGCAACTGGGTCTCAGTATGAAGTCACTGATCTTGATCAAAGATAATTACTGATGAGTATAAATAGGAATGAAAAGAGGAATGTGTTTGAAATCAAATTATTCTAACTGGATGGGCCTCAGTGTATTTCAAATACAGTTTTCATTTTCATACTGGATTGTATGCGTAAACATAGATCCGAAAAATCTGGTACTTGTCAAAAATGTATTTTTGTGATACTCTTGGATGGCAAAAAGTGAGAAAAGGTGTTTACTGTCAATTTCAACAGGATGTAAATATTATGAGATGAGTGTACAGCAATTTGAAATGTGTTTACTAGGGATGGATCTTAATGCCAAATGCAGATATAATCCAGACAGGGCACATCACACCTAAACACAAATATGATGTAATCCTCATCATGCACATGCTGTCAGATCTGGTTCTTACCTGTGGATCCTGTGGCAGATGGAGGACAGTGTGCAGACGTTCTGTATGCTGGTGTCTGGACTCCTCCTCGTACGCCAGGTCTCTGTCAGGCTGCGGCAGCGTCAGAAACCTCCGGATGGTGCACAGATTCTCCCACAGTGTGCGGTTCTCTGGGCTGGGGTTTTCCTTCCACCGAAGTAGCTCGCACAGCCAACCCTGGGTACAGATACACAAAGAGGCATGAAGTAAGAGGTGCAGGTTAAAGGAAAATGCAGATGTTCATCCTGTTCTGTGAAAGTGTTAGGGAGGTTACGTTTCCAAAGAACCAATAGAATAGCTTACAAATGGTTACTTACAATGTTAAAAATGCCATAATGGTTTTACTTTCTTCATCAAAATAAGAAAAACACTTTTCATCAGTTATTTATCCTGTAAAAGCAACACAAAACTGGAACTCACTTCCCCCTCATCTTAAAAATACACATACATACTGCACTATTACAGCTAAATTAAAAACATGGTTTGCAGACAGTTACACCTGTACACCCTGATCTGTGGCTGTATTACTGTGTCCTGATTACAGATGTTGTCTGTCCACATGTGATGTCTGTTTACATTCCTGTCTGTGTTTATGTACTAATGTATTGTAATTATACTGTATGCACTGCTTTGGTTGTGTTTGGATGATGTGTGCTGTCTCTGTATGATTGTAATAGTGTTTCACTTTTTTATCTTTATTGTCTTAGCTATTTGAACTATCTTTCTTAAATAATGTGTTGTAGGGCATTGTCTATAGTGCCCACTGTCATCAGGCTGGGGACTACAACAGGATACTCTAGCCATGTTGGTTAAAGCTGCCCTCTTTACTGTTATTGATACAGTTCATTAAGGGGGATTGTCCACAATACACTAAACAATAAACAAACAAACAAACAAGATACTTTAAAAAAAAAATTCAACTGAGATACGTAAATCCCACCAACATACATGATACATTTTTTTATTAAAATTTTAAGTGTTCTGGTTTTGAAGCAGAAGAATATAAACTATATCTGGATGAAATCACCACCATTTTGATTAGTAAATGTAATTTAACCCCCCCCCCCTCTTAACTGTAGCAGATTATATTCAAATTGGTCATTCACTTCCAGTGGTGTATTTGTTGATATTAAAATATCAAAAGTAATTTTGGTTTCTTTTATGGGCTTGTTTTATTAATTATGAGAGGCAAGACATAAAGGAAGCTTATATATATATATATATATATATATATATATATATATATATATATATATATATATATATATATGAACACTCAACAGCCAAAGAGACTTCCCATTTTTAATTTATGAGCAATTGAAGAAGAAAAGGAAGGAAATGTTAAAGTATGAAATATGAGTATTATAATGTATGAAATGTAGATGGGGAAAAAAGAGAAAATAGAGCAAGATTCTGCAAGAAGTAGAAAAAGTTGAGAGTCGTGCAGGGTGTGTGAGGTAAACAGAAAAGATGAGGAAAGGAGAGATGGAGAAGATTCAATTATATCTGCTAGACTGGTTCAGTTTGTGACACCAGCTGTTGTGTTCAACCAGCCACCTCGGGCAGCATGCACTGCTAATAGCCTGATCATCTCTCTCTCTCTCCCTCTTCGTTCCTCTCTGTCTTTGTGGCCAGCTGCAGCAGATGGGTGCAGTGAGCCGTGACCCTCCGCCACCCCCAGACCCACCAACCTGGGGGACCTCAACTAACCACATACACACACACACACACACATGCATAATATACTGTACAGAAAAATGCACACATCTCAGCCTTTGTCACGCATACAGATGGTAAATACCAGAGACATGCGACTGTCCTAAAACACAACCTACTGGTCGGATTAATCGACCGTGCATTATTTGATTTTCTTTCCTTTCTGTCATTCAAATATTTTACATTTCTTGTCTCTTTGCAGGTCTACATGTCTGTCTTGATTATTTGTCTTTATTCTATTGGATATTTGGGACTCATTAAACAGTGTGTTTTCATTTTTGTGCTTCAAGATTATAATACTTAATTTTTTTTTTTATTAGTTTTGATTTGTATTTTGGTTTGATGTTTTATTTTAGCTTTACACTTGGTTTTAATTTGCTTCAAAGAATGTTTACCAGTGTTTTTTGTTGTGGGCAATAGTGTAGACAGAAAAACAAAAAAATTGTTTGATAAATTATTAATAAAAACCTTGGTGAACTCTCTATATATACATCTTCTTAGTTAGTTGATAGGTTTGGCAGTAAGGATGGGACTGGCATGTTGATAAGACGGTCAGGAGGAAGGAGGCCATGTGGCTGGTAACGACAGCAAGATATGTTGGATGGATAAGGCGTCAGACTTCTCTGAAATGTCTCAGCCACAGACCCACTTGTGTCAGGTAAACCCATATGTGGCCTTTCTTGATCTCAGTAGTTCTCACCTGGCTCTTGTTGGCAGCCACTTTTGCAAACAGAGCTTGGGACACTTTGGCTCTCTTCATCTCCTGCTGAATTTCATCATAGATGCCTGACGTAATGTTAACCAGTGACTCCAGTTTTATAGGGAGGTCAGGGGCCAGACCAGACTGCTTTGGCTGAAAAGGAGAAGTAACATGATGTAATGCATAAGTACAAATGAAACGGGCTGTTTAATGTTATAGGAGCTATCAGATAAGCTGGGATAGCAGGAAATAACGTAAAAGCATACTGATTTGCTATCATATTAAAAGGATTGCATTGCGTATATATATTATCAAAGTGTCTTCTCCATAAAATCAAATCGTATGTATGCAGACAATATGAAGAAAGGTTATCAGCTCATGATCGTACCATACTGCTTTGAGAACAGACATGCAATGTTTTTTGTATGAGCATCGGCTGCACATCTGCAGAGCATGTCTCCACATGAATTTTGTTTACAGATCAAAGTCATTAAGTCCTGCTCTTTTGTCTTTCTTTGTTGTTTCTGTTTGAATGAACATGTATTGGCTCTCAGAAAGCTTGTATACACAATGTTTGAAGTTGTCCACAAGACATGTACAGACCAGCTAGCTTACATTCCCCCAGTGTAAACGACGCTGAGATAATTTTACATAGACATAATAAGAATAACACACAAATTCACCCAGAGCCTTGAATGGGCATTTGCCCTGACATCAGAAAGCATTTCTTATCACTGACATTGCTAAATTGTTTTGTGCGCATGGAGAGACATTTCCAAATACTGTATAATGTCCTATATGTTTACAATATACTCTGATGATAGCTTTGAAGATGTTACTCCATTAGAAATGGAATTTGTTTAAGATAAAACGTTAAAATCGCAGTAAAGGCTTTAAGCTCTGTGCATGACATGCCACAGTCGACTTTGTGGGGGCAAGTTAAAGATTCTAGATTACTTACTGAGTTAGAGATCTTAGTCTTGTTCTTCCAAATGGAGGCCCAGGTATCAGGGGTTATCTGGTCATCCAAGCTCCTCTCCCACACTTTCTATGCACACACACACACACACAAAACATGACATTTAAAAATCACACATTTATCTCACAGAAAGCTTGCAGAAATCATACAAATCCCACTATGTCTTCCCTGCTGCGTTGCATTGGCATAATTAAAGATCCATGAAAAGAGACTGGACTCATTGTGGTTAACTCACTCATCTGCTTGTCTGCTGATGCTACAGTTGTGGTCAGATGTTTATGTATACTAACGATTTTCGACTCTTTTCAGAGGTACTCAAGCACAACAAATACCAACATCTATTATTTTCATTGTGCTTCAACTTGATTTGAGGTTTAACCCCTGAAGTCAAAGGGGTTTGACAGCTTTTGCAAACAGAATGTTTTCATGTTTTCTTTTCTTAAAAATACTTACTGATGAAAAATTCCTGCTACTTGCTAAGAACTTTTTACATCATGATTTTGGTGCACTAACATATTAGATAAAAATGTCAATTTTTTAGCTGTCATCCAATTGCATTCATGTCACATTCGCATCAGGGGCCAAGGACCCTAATGGTCTGGTCCTAGTATTGCCCCTGTTTACATAAGAAATTCTGCTGAAAATATGAGTCAAAAATGAGTTATAATCTTTGATTTTCTGAAACATGGGAAAAAGCCTTGAAAACACCCATATCGTATACATAATATTAAGTAATAAATATCCCTTTAAAACTTTCACCAGAAGTATTTGAGAAGAATCATCCACCCATCCACCACACATACACACAGTCCACTCTCAGAGCTAAAGTCTCAGCTCTTCATCCATTCTAAAATCAGCTTTCATGTTGTTGGGATCATTGTCCCATTTATAAAAGTTTCAACAGTCTGATGTTTTGTGGTTATGATCAAGTATTCTGAGGGAGTTGTCCTTTTTCATTATTCAACCACCAACATGCTTGATATTTTCTACACATTTGATCTGTTGGTCTTAAATGTTGAGCCTTTACTCCTTCAAACAAACTTATGGACTATGTGGACTTGATATATGCCTTTTTTTTACTGTAGAAATCCTTCAACAAAACTTTTTATTATACATCCATGTGGTTAGTTGAAACATTGAGTCAAGAGCTCAGCTTTGGAGTAGAGACTTCTTTCTTGGACAATAGCTTCTCGGTGCATTATGATATAGAACTTGACTGTAGACAGTGACACTAGCGTTTCAACTGTTTCCAGTTCCTGGTTGACATGTGTCTTGGTGGCTCCTGGGTTATTCTTGAGTATCTGAACTTATTTATTCTCAACTGATGGTGACAAATTGGGTCTTCCTTCAGATCTTGGCAAAGCAATGACAACTCTGTTATTGTTTGAACAGATAAATGTTGTTTAAAAATGGATCCAAGAGACTTTCCAGACATGTGTAAAGTTACAATCCTCTTGATCAGATCTGCACTAAATTCATTGGATATCCCCATTGTGCTGTATGTTGATTTCAATTTCTGTTACTTCAACACTTTTACACAGCCAGATGTCAGTCCTGATCTCTAAATAAGTTAAAGCACTCCAGCCTTAGCACCATTTTTGCATATTCAACATTACTGACTAATAATTGGAGTCTATATACATGTCAGTACATGGTTCTAAATTGTTTTAAAATAGAAACGATATTAATCCACATGATCTTTTGAAGAAATTATTATTAGAATAGAATAAATTTTGGTCTATTCCAGTATTCAAAAACTTATCTTTACAAGAGATGTTGATAACAAGAGTGAAAACATGAATTGCCCCAGTTTTCTCAAGTAAGAGCCCATCTGCTATGAATGTACTCAAAAATCTGAATTGAGTAGCACAACACCTGTCAGAGACTGTAAAGACAAAATTGCCCGTGGCTCAGTATCAATGACCATATTCTTCCATATATGATCATATAACAGGGGCGTGACAAATCAGCGGGCAGTGAAAATGAGTGTTAAGGATGGTTGGGTATTTCCAAAAGTTATTTTTGTCTTTCCAAATTGAGAGTGAAGGGTTGATTTTTTTTTTTTTTTAATTGTTCTTCTGTATATGTCAGTGCTGCGATGAACTAGTGACAGTAAATGTTAGAATAATATACTCCACCTTCTCTGGCTCTGAGAACCCCATGACCCTTACAAGAACTAAGCAGTTCAGAAAATGGATGGATGGATGGATGGATGGATGGATGGATGGATGGATGGATGGATGGATGGATGGATGGATGGATGGATGGATGGATGGATGGATGGATGGATGGATGGATGGATGGATGGATGGATGGATGGATGGATGGATGGATGGATGGATGAATTTTTTTTTTTATCTTTCTATATCAGGGATGGGCAAACCATTCCTAAAGGGCCGGTGTGGCTGCAGGTTTTTGTTCGAACCAAGCAGCAGCACACCAGACTTGATTCAATTAATCAACTGATCTCAGTCTTCAGAGAGTTCATTGGTCAAACTGTGTACTCTTGGTTGGTTGGAACAAAAACCTGCAGCCACACCGGCCCTTTGTGGAATAGTTTGCCCATGCCTGTTCTATATCATCATCAAAGAATTTCTACACTGAAGTTGTGTCGGTACAATTTGCAGATATATTAGTGTGAACGTCATGTAAGTGAGAGTATGTAAAAGTTTGATCCTGTCTTCAATTCAGTCAACATAAAGTCAATTCAAGCTTTGCTCTGAATTATTGCTTTCTGTTAAAGACCAATCTTAAACAGTCTTTCTCTGTAAAAAAAAACAAAACAAAAAAAACACCCCAAATAAATAAAGCCACTGTCACTGCTTTTTCACCCATGATGACTGCATGTGAACTTCCATCTGAACTTCCATCTGTACCTGTGACAGACGGGGAGCAGCAGGACTAGAGGAGTTGGAGGCAGGAAGGCCTACTGAAGGGTTTATTGTGCGTTCCCTCTCCTCCTGGTAGATTCGGTCTCTTTCACTCTCAGGCAGGTTAAGGAAGTTCTGCATTGCTTTCAGATTCACAAGCAGGGACTGTGAGGCTGTCCGAGGGTCCTCTTCTTTCCTCAGGATCTCTGACAGGAGACCCTATGCAAAGATGCACACTTCCACTGAGAACTTTGCTATGTATTGTTTTACTATGGTATCAACACATGATGATGAAAATGATCATCTTTAGACCTTAACAGATGTGTTGAATGATAATCAGACAGACATACACACAGTGAGGCGCAGTAAAGTGAACTAAAAACACCTGGCCCATACTTTTTAGTTGTAGCTCTGTTAGCTTCCATTCATTACATTGATCTAATGGGGCATGTGGTAACCAGTTTAGCACAGCTTGAATACATCAGGTGTTTTTGCTGCTGCGGAGGCGGGTAAGGAGATTCAATGGCCCAAAAAGATACCCTGCTACGCTTCTACTAATCCTGCAAATGCCAAAGTGTGTGACCATCAAATTAGCTTTCTGAAAGATTAGAAGTTTTTTAAGAATATGTGATGGATCTGCAATTACCTATACTAGATTGAAATATAAATAATTATTATAATATTGTTAATATTCTAAAATCTTAACATGAGGATAATTATTTCTGGGATATAGCCAAAATGTTATCAGTGCTAATATGTCAGTAATTGATCATGTGTCAAATTATCGTGTCTTTTGAGTGTAAAGGAATATTAAAGAAATTTGTGACTTTAAATAATATTATGCCACACAGCTAAAATATTTTAATAAAAAATCTGCATCAGCAATCAACAGTAAAACTAAATACTCTGATAACTATAATTACATTAAATTGTGCCACACCATCACACATAGTCATTTCCACCTCCTTCACCTGTTGTTTATGCTAACGCTATACTAGCTTCAACCTTCATGGGTCATCTTGCTCCTTTCTCTGTCAGTATTTCACCACTGCAACATTCTTGAACACAGTCTGACCTGCTTTTCTTACCTGTGTACGGTTGAAGGCCACCCTGGCGAACACAGCCTGGGACACACTGGCTCTCTTCAGCTCGTCTCTGACCTGCTGGTAGATATCAGAGGACACCTCTGCAGCTGAGGGGTTGCTCCCTGGATGATCACCACCGACTTTGGATGAGCCCCGAGGGATGGGCGGGTGGTTTAGGAACTGCTGGTTGATGGCCTGGGGGTGCTGATGGGCTAGAAGACGGCTAACAGCTAGTTGCTGGTTGATGAGGTGTGCCATGGCAAGCTGCTGACGTACCAGCTGAGGGGAGAGTTGAGGGGAAAGGATCCCACCTGGCCCCAGCAGGGGCTGCAGGGCAGCAGGTGGGGGTGGAGGTGGAGGAGGCACCTGGCCTGTGCGGAGAGGAGTGCTGTGGTGGAGGGGACCATGTGGGGAGGGCTGCTGCTGGGGTGGCGGGGGCTGCTGAGGGGGCTGAGTAGGTGGTTGTGGATCTCCAGATCCTGCCTTCAGGAGGGGACTGCCAGGTCCCAGGTGACCGAGCTGGGCCAGGCCGGCTAAGTGAGGAGGGGGTCGCTGGCCCAGGACACAGAAGTCTGCAATGTTGTCTCTCTCTACTGGAGATTAGAGAGAAGATGGTCAGTGAGGTCAAACAAACACCTGAACATGAGGTGATTAGTTGAAAAAAACAGCTTACTTTTGATGTCAGCAGGATCTCGCCCTGACCACATCTTTTCCAGGTAATCTACTGCTCAACAAAACAAATGCAGGAAGTCAGGAGGGGAAAAAAATCTCATATAAATGATGATGATAAAATGCATATATAACAAAAAGTAAATGTGTAACAAATCCAAAAAAATCTGTTCCTCTAGCCACGAAACTCTGGAAAAAATCATAGTATCTTGTGATTGAAGCTGCAACTGATGTAGCAACCGATCAATGGTGCTGAGACATTCAATAGATTATAGGTAGCGTTTTAAAAATGTTTAAACAAATGTAACTATTCCAGTTAGTCCATTTAAGAGATGTAGTTTAATTAATGTAACTGATATTGCAATAAATATGTTCAACTTAACAATAAGTCAAAATGTTGAAAACAAATTACATTAAAACAATACATCTATGGATCATAAACAAGAAGAAAATCACATTATCATGCAGTTTATTTGATAAAATAACTATTTAATTTTTATTACAAATTCCATCTTTATGTGCAGTTTATTCCTTAGTAAGTGTAAATAACTACAAATGCATGTGTTTTGTCATTTAATCACACCATACTATCATTAGTACCAAATCGTGACGTACATATCTCTACCTATGTCTTTATGATTTTCCTCAATATGTGGTTGAATTTCAATTATTGCCCAAGGTAAATATATAATTTTCCACATACTACAACACACAGATAGCTCACCTTTCATTTTCTTATATTTCTTGTACCAGCGGCCAAACTCCTGGCATTTGGCAACAGAGACATTGGCATAATAAGAACTATTCACTATGGAGGAAATCATACTCTGAGGGAGAAAGAGAAGGGAAAGATAATTAATAACCAACGTAATATGAAATGATTACACTCATGCAACAACCACATGGCATGCACACGTAAACACACGCACACACAATAGGAATAGACAAACATTAATCATGATTGGAAGCCACCCATGGAAACTCGAGCCAGTTCAGTGCAGAGAGGGAATCTCCAGCCACACACACATATGCTTGCAATTGATTCTGCGATCAACACCCCACCAGCACTCCATTTAAACACAGCACACAAACACACACTCTCACACACACACACACACACACACGCACACACATAAATCTCACAAACAAGTCATTATGAGACCAGGATGGAGGTTTGACATACATCTGGGAGTTGACACAGCTGGAGAGAGAGTACTTAATTTGGTGGGGTGGAGTTTGATAAAAATGTAGAGCAATTATCAATGAAATACATGTAAAAAATAATTATTTACAGCTGATTCCATGAACATATCTAATTAACATTGATTTTAGTCATTATGCAGCGCTGTAGACTTTTTTGGTGTAAATGATCATATAAAATGCATTATATTGACCCTAAGCTAAGCTAAGCTAAAATAAGATAAGATAAGATAAGATAAGATAAGATAAGATAAGATAAGATAAGATAAGATAAGATAAGATAAGATAAGATAAGATAAGATAAGATAAGATAAGATAAGATAAGATAAGATAAGACTTTATTGACCGCACCATGGTGAAATTTACTATAAAAGTTAAAGTTTGAAGTTTAAAGACAATTGCACATTTACATAATGATTACATATATACAGCATGTAATGTTGAGGTGGTGGTAGGTCACTGTAAATAAACCACAACTTTTTTGATAATCAACAATCCATTTTAGGTTTAAGGTTATGATTGAGTTATGTTTGAGCTGATTTAAGTTAGTGATGAGAAAAACACACAAATTAAGTTGTATATGTTCAGTTTGACCTTAAAGTTGTGTTATAAGCTTCAATTAAATCATATACAATTTCTCCCCAGAAAAAGGTTAATATAGAAATTATAATTTTTGAGTGAAAGTTGCGATGTTATTATTCTATTTAATATTCTGTTGTCACCTGTGACAGAGGACACTCTTTAGCTAGAGTGCTTTGGTTCATTTCCTTCAGAAGCTCTTTGAGTGCATTCCTGACAGTCGCATGGTTCCACTGTTCACAAGGCAGGTCCTCCAGCTTTGCAAAACTGCAATATCAGAACCACATCAGGCCAGCAGAGTTAAGTATTTTAGACACCAAAGATGGGCTGCAAAAAAGAATAACTTCTACCATGATATACCCAATATTTTGGATGAACTTTGAAAATATGCTTTTAATTTACAGCACTTACATAAACTTGAAATTAAATCAGTAATCCTTTGTCTCTACCTAATTTTATTAATTCATAATTCTAACTATTACTTTACATCACTATAAATGACAATCAATATTTTTTTTCAGATGAATAAAGATGAAAAACAACCCTAACTTAACCTCTAATCCTATTAACGTTCTAAACCTCCTGTCTAAACCTCATCCCACAAAAACCACTACTTCCTGTGCAGACCTATCGTCCTGAGGTCTCCTGTATTTTATTTTATTTTAACCTCAAATGAATCATTTTGACATTGAGCAACACAAGTGCCAAGGCTCTTCCATTGCTATGGAAACACACACACACACACACTTGTAAACAAACCTGGCTGGTATGTGCCAAGACAATAACAATAATAACCCTCTCTCATCTGGAGTTTATCTATTTTTATCTGTCCATCAAGTGCCTGCTTCACTCATTCTAACGGAATAAGAATTATTGGCACACACGGTTTCCCTGACGTACACAGATAATAGATAAATCCCCACTGGGCTGTTTAACTCAAGCCTTAGTGTTTCAATATTGATGCATTCAAATTTGATAGATATGGTAAATTCTTGAACAGCAATCAGCGGCAATGACATCAGCCACCCAGTGGACCGAGACTCAGACACTGTAACCACACACATGCATCCACTAGGATTAAACATTTGGTTTTGTCCATAAAATATGGATATGCAGTTTTTCTGAGGTTGTTTTCATACTCAGGAAGACGTCTTACAAATGGAAAGACACTTGTCTTGGTCTGATATCTCATACACACAACTGGACTTTCTCATCTTCTAAAGATGATTCTGACCTTTGTAACTGGATGCGTAGTGTGACCATGTGGTAGACCTCCATCAACATGTCAGCCACGGTAGCTTCTGGAGCGTCTGTGAGGAAGTGGATGGGCAGTGGGTTCCACCTTCCCACTTTGATAATGCCTGCACAGAAACAGAAGGGATTCATGATAAACAATCCACATCTGAATTTCCAACTGGTAGTTTAACTTACATTGACAATAAACACATTACAATCATGTACAACTTTGCTTTGCCCAGACATAATAGGAAGGCTACTTTTACCAGTTTTATATCAGTGTCACTGCCTCTACTTTACCAAAAATGTGTGTGATCTTGTGCTCTATCAGTGTTCTAGATCATTTTCCGCCTGTTTGCAATGATCATCGTGCAAAAGAAACAGTTTGATCCATCTATGGTCATTTTGTTCTGAAAATTGTAATAAAAGATTCACCAGAGTTCACCAGAATGAAACAAAAATATGTCTTAGACATAGTAGTTTGTGGACTTTTTGAGAACATTACCAGAAATCCTAATAATATGCATGTATATTTTTTACACCACAACAGTTTCTCATGATAACTATTAATATGACTACTACTGGTTGTCACATATACAGGAGATAGACACTGTAACACCTTTTAAAAGCCCTGGGGAAAGATGTTTATGATGAGTTGTCATTTAAACAACTTATTTTTTGTGTATTTCTATAGCAAGTAAACACACAAACAAACCCAAATCTTAGTTTAAAAAAAAAGAAAAAGGAAGAATAAAGTAGTTTTTATGTGGATTTATTAGTCTTTCTAATTTCTGGATTTACACACTGAAATAGTACTATAAATTGGTGTCCTTAAGAAGAATATCAAGCCTAGAGAAAACCATGTGCAGGAATGATCACACAGAAACACACACTCACATACAGGTTTTTCATGGGGACTGGCTGGAGCTGTGAAAACTAAACAAAGCTAATCGCATTACTATCCTCCAAATGAGATCCAGACGGGTCCTGAGAAGTCTCTCTCTCTCTCTCTCTCTGTCTTTCTGTCCCCTGGTTCTTTGCTCTCTCCCTCCCATCTCCCCTCCCCCATATCTTCATTTTTCTCTTTTCTTCTTACTTTAGTTTTCTCTTCTTCCAAAACCCCTCTGATCTCCGTGACTCCTTTCCCTTTCTTCCTCTGTGTTTATAGCTCAGTTATATCTTTGATTCCAGACAGGCTGGGCTGTGTTCTTCATTATCTGTTCATACAGAGGGCACATCACTTAATTCTCTATGAACAGTATAGACCAGACCCTCAGGGAAGAGAAGCCCAGCCCCCAGAAGAACCAAAGACCACCAAGCTAATATTTAAGAAACCAAATCAAACCATTTGATATTGGATCAAATTTTAATTGGCAATATTAATTTGTTTTTTATACAACAGTCATTTTTATTAGTGAATGCATTTTCCAATTCATTTGAACCTTATAACAGTCCAGTGTGGCTACCAGCAAATCATTTAAGAGTTAGGTTCAGAGGTAAAGAGAGGTTTAAGGTTACATTTCAGCTGTACTTGAACTAATGAAATTTAGGTTGTGTTTTAAAAACATATCAAAAAGTAAAACTAGAAAAGAGTTTGGGTTCAAGTGAAGTATATTAAATGCTTTTTGGTCATTTACTACTGTCATAAATGTAACTCTGAACCTAAGGTAATAGTTCCATGAAGAGAGTGGAAGTGAAAAGGTTAAACATTCACAAAGACAGTCTTTGAAAAGCGTAAACATGAACAGACATGTGGTTTTTTTGGACGCTTCATTTCAACATTGTTTTCCCATATAACATAAACCTGTACGTCACATGTTGTGTTTTTTCTGTGTAGAAACTGTGGCTTTTCTATGTGATATTACATTATCATGTGTGAAATCCTAAATGTCACATGTGAAAGAGTTTAGTGTATGTAGTTATTTTTTAAAGGAAGAAAAGCAATAAAGTATTTTAAAGAGGTGGAATAAAATACTCAGTTCCCTTTATGACAGTGAAAATAAGAGCCTTCCTCACTCGCTCTGTCTGTTTTTCATATTTTTTGGTGTGTCTTTTTCTTTAAAACACTGTTACACACAAACACAAAGACACAGAAATGGTCTTGATCAGCATGTAGCATCCACACATCTGAAAATATAACAATTCCTCTTAATGCCAAGTTGGGTAGAAGTGAACGCGTGAATAAGCAAATAAACAACCCGCAGATGACACATGACAGCACACAGAGAAGAGAAGTGGACACGTACATGTACCAGTTTGCATGCAAGTACACACCCACACACACACACACACACACACACACTTGCATGCTCACAGTGTGATGGTAAATGTATTAATAATTGATCCATCATTTTTGGTCCGCTGTTCAATGGGCTCTGCTTCATGTCCACATTTAAAAGTAGAAATCATTGTTCCCATTTCCACATTAAAATTCCACCTCCCAGAGACATGCTTTAATGTGGCCAGCTGGTGGCTTGGCTCATGTCTGAGTGTGCCCATCCGCACAAACGCAAATCCATACACAAACACACACTCGTGTCTCTGACTTCTCTCATCAACACTTGCACAGACCTACACGCATGGATGGCCGTGCGCGTACATACGGACACAAATACACGTGGACACACAGTAATCCTATTGTCCCATGCTAGAATAAGTCTTAATGGTCACAGCAGGCATGCGGGGCTTCTTCCAAACTGGTTCCAGGTTCCACCCCTGGAAACAGTGAGGGAAACCCCATAGGCTTGGCTCAACCCTATTATCCAGATTCCATCTCAAGGAAATCCTCTATGACAGTGTTTCTCAAAGGTTTTTTTTTTCTTGATAGACACATTTTAAAAGTGAAAAATCATCATGATCCAATTCACATTATTTCTGATTAATGAGAAAGGGACAATATCATGTTATATTTTGTTATGTCATGTCTGCATCACCTTCTGATATAATCTTGAACAGGTAAAACTGCCATTTTAAAGGGATAAATCTAAGCATTATTTAATGTATTTAACATCCACGACACATGCAGATTACACATTCACCTTTCATATTAAACTCACTGTACAATTATGACACAAAAACTGTCCATCAAAAACATGGTTATCATTGTAAGTTTCAAATTTTCAGTGTGGTGAACCAAATAAAATCTCCTGTGACCCACATGTGGGTCCCAACACAACCTTTGGGAATATACAAATAAAAAACTGCATGAGGAAGTGCTACACTTCACTAAAACGATCCAAGCCTTGTCTGATAAATAATTTGGATGAAGTTGAGCCGAGGTTGAGCCCTCTGCTTAGGGAAGACGAGCATCTCTAATGTTTAATTAATCACTTTTTATGCCTTATTGACCAGTAATAAATAATGGATCAGAATAGCAACTTTTTTGTACTTAGTACCACTCACTGTGCCCTTATTTCCACAATGACCATTTATGCTCTAAAGTCCTAAACACAAACATCAGCAAACCTCAGGAAATATTTTAGAAGAATATGCTTTTAATGAATAACTAAATGCTTTAAGTAACTTTTACAACAATGTGGTATTTCAACATCTTTGTGGCAGAGACAAGGCTACAATTTACACTGGTTCTAAACTGAGATGTCCAGTAAATAGCTGACGGTCTGCAGCAGTGACCCTCTGTGGCCTGTTAGACGTGGCACAGCAACAATGCTCCCTCTACCCCTGTCTGTCTCTCTCTCTTACTGACCAATGTTAACTGTTCACTGTCTAAAGCCGTAAAGTACAGGTCTTCTCCCATCTATTCTATAAAAGCCTTCAGACCCTTATAATTGAAATAAACAATATCTCCCAGTTAATTACTAGGGTAAGCTAATTAAAGAAAGGCCGTGGTCCTCAGCGGGAACTTTAAATACACCGCTGGGACACAAGAATGCAGGACACAATTCAAACAGGGAGAAAATAGCTTGGACTCTGTGTAATTTTGGTTGTGGACCGCAGGGGAAAAAATGTATAATTTAAGCCAGAAATTATTCATTTAACATAAACGCTTGTTTTAAAAAACAAAAAGTATTCATTTGAGAGAAGCAGGAGGGAAGTGTGTGTGTGTGTGTGTGTGTGTGTGTGTGTGTGTGTGTGTGTGTGTGTGTGTGTGTTTTCTGTTACACTGAATATACTGTGTATGTACAATTGAGTGTGAGTGTGTGCAAATGCATCATTGTATGGGTTAAATAAAGTTTACATGAGTGTGTCCCGTGTGTATTTTTACAAACATGAGCACACACACACACAAGGGCACGTTGCCTTGCAAACTGTGTTCAAGTTAATTCACAGAGTTTTGTTTGTGTTGAGTTGTGATGTCCCGTTTAGTCCTGCCTTTGAAGCCCCTGCTGTGGTGTTTGTAGAGAGGAGTGCATTGATGTGGACAGGGGACCAATGTGGCTCGCTGTTTTCCATACACACTGATGAGACAGACGGAGAGAGAGGCAGACAGAGAGAGAGAAACAGAGAGAGAGAGAGAGAGAGAGAGAGCAAAAGAGAGAGAGAGAGAGAGAGAGCAAAAGAGAGAGAGAGAGCAAGAGAGAGAGAGAGACCTCCCCCAGTACTTGGCAAAAACATTGACGCTTGAAGTGCTACTAATGGCATTCATCTGCAAACCATAGTCCATGCTCATCATATGTGTTAGTAGGCTATTTTTGACCATTGCTACAATAATGTGCATTGAGTGTTGTTTATTTTTCAAACTCCATTTAACACAGTGTCAGTTACAGTTCTAAACTTTACAACCCAAATGTCTTAAAAGATCTTCAGTTGAGTCAGCTGAAAGGAAGGTCGTAATAAAGTCATACTACAAGGACAAAAAAAAAAAAAAAAATTGTGAAACAGCATGGTCTTTAGATATTGTCAAGTCTACTGGATTCTGAGGGATTTTATATGTGATCCCATATCCCATTGTGTAAAAGGTTGGAAACTGTTCTGCTATTATCAGTACTGCTGATTTTTTTGTTGAAATCCCCCCAATTTCTGAAATGGCTGTAGATATCAGAATTGGATGTAACACTAGACGGCCTTTTGAAAGATAATTCCAGTTCATTGTATTTGTTGTTGCTTCACTAACCCATTCCCCAGAATAAAATGATGCCTTTCCACATTTCTACACACCACAGATATGTATAATCTCAACACAATTTGCAGTTGAAGGATCTTCTACAGTTTTGCCTTTCCTCAATAGACAAGAGGTGGTTGGGGTGGATGGTGAACGTAAAACCCACTATGCCACCAGAGACCAGAGTTCATATCCTAACCATAGGATTTTAGCTTAAGGCCATGAAAGCACTTTGGTAAGGGTTAAGAAAAGATCATGGTTTTGTTTAAATATTCTTAAATACACTGTAAATCACATTTATCTGTTCAAACCAAGCCCAGAGACAGACCAGAGCCTAACCGGAACCATAAAATCAACAACAATGTTGTTGCTTTGAGAGACATGGTAGTTATTATAGCCTCATATTTGTTATAGTGGCAAAGTTCTCATGCATGGTTATCTATCTACATTGTAATATTGATATATATGTATCTAGAAACTGGTTCTCAGACTGTACATATCTATGACGTGCACATACAATACCAGCATTTTATTGATGGGATTGCTTTGTGCTTCAGGCCAAACTGAGTAATTGATGAGATTTGGGAAGATGGCACCAGAGATGTCTGGTTTTTAAGCAATATTATTCAAGATCTTCTGCATGGCATTATGCCTCAAAAGGAATTATCTTTTAAGCTCTTTGGGATCCTAATAAGGCAAATTTCCAACTTTTTATTGTTATACATCCTGAAATGACAGGTGATCCAGGCTACAGAATGAACAGCAGATTGGTTAAAACATTGAAGTGGAGGTCAAGAGTTCATTTCTGCTTTATGTGGGTTGGAGGCTTGATAAGAACTTCTTAGTGTTAAAGCAGTAAAGGGATTGCCTACTTGTTTATGGGACAATAAGCCACATGTGGCACCATTCTATAAATGTTCTTTTATATTTTGTCTTAATTGTTGTGTTAAGAGTACTGTGATGTCTAGGCCAAACTCTGCCCGTGATCCAGTTCATCGCAATAGCTGATTTAGAGCCAGCCCACATCAACCAATGGATCAGTTGATCTTCTTCATACCCAGTTGGTGAATCTCATCTAAGACAAAGGTATTACATTGCTTATCTTTCTGCTCAGCTGAATGCATTCATTGCTTTGTCTGCAAGCTGCTTTGCAGCAGACGTCTGCCTTGTCATGTTGTGTCTGATTTAATATTGTATTGATGCCTGGTCACTTCTCTAGCTCTCCATGAGCAGATCCATCGCAACAAATAAAATTTAATGGAGATGAAATAAGCTTTTTGACAAATGTGGCTCTGGCTACAATAGTCTCAATTGGAATTACCAGAGCAATATTATCTCTTTAACTATTAAATGTAATAAACCGGTCATAATAATCACTCTCAAGCATATCACAAACTGAATTGGTTAGGTATATAATATTCTTTTTTTTTTCTGAAATGTATGTATGTGCATGGGTACATATATGTAAGTATATACTTGTAGGCATGTATGTATGTAATGTATGTATGTATGTATGTATGTATGTATGTATGTATGTATGTATGTATGTATGTATGTATGTATGTATGTATGTATGTATGTATGTATGTATGTATGTATGTATGTATGTATGTATGTATGTATGTATGTATGTATGTATGTATGTATGTATGTATCACTCCACATTCGAAAATAAATGAATTTTTAAAGATGTATATAATAAAAGAAAGACATTTAAAATGTATGCTTCATTTTGTTGATCAAAGTCACTGTCACAACTGCTTTTTTCTATTATTGTTGTGATCAAATTTTCACTATTCAAAAATAGTGGTGAATCTCAGTTAGACAAACTATAAAACAAGAACAAGTCATGGATATGAACAGAAATAAGATGTCTCAATAATGACATACATTTGCACACATATATTGGACCATATCTGTATATCAGTACATCTGCTGACTTACTGTGGATGGCAACTCATAATCATTCAACTGAACAGATGGGGATCTCCCAGTATTTTCAGTGTGTTTCAACATTCTGTTGCTCAGTTGTTACCATTTTATATCAATGTAAAACTCCTTGAACAGATGGAATATTTTGCATACTTGAGAAAAAGACAGCAGTAAATGACACTGTCCTGTTGGAGATGACTACCATGTGTGCAACAATAAATTACAGACTATTTCTTGTGTTCCACTCATAAACATTCTCACAAATACAGTACACACACACACACACACACACACAAACACACACACACTTACTGAATGCACAATATATTTTTGTCTTGTGGAGACATTCTTGTCCAGCTCTTTGTTGTGTCTTTAATGAGTTTTACAGGCTCTGTCTGTGTCTTAGTTGTGTTTTTGAAACATTCTTGTGCTTATTGCCACTGTACCAGTACAGTGTCTGCTCTAAATAGACAACCTCACATCTAGTTTCTCTTCAGGCCACTGATTAGAGGGAGTCTCCTCACAGCGATCATTCCAGTCTTGACCGGTGAACTACATGGCATGTAATTCTGTGTCAGTTATACCACAGTTTACACAGTAAGAGACACTTGGTGGTTGGAAAATCATGACTATTAATAATAGCCTTGATGAAATTCTCTTGAAAGGCAACATGCCATTTGGTTTATATTTTAATAAAAGTGCTGTTACCGGACTTGAAGAATACAGGCAGTCAGTAATTCTCAGCCCAAGGATTTTCCGTCAGTGAAGTCTGGCTCTGTACAAACAAAGCTCTTTTGTTTGTTTGTTTGTGTTAGTTGGGCTTAAGGTAAATCCTGGTCAAGATAAAAGTTAAGAGTACACAGAAACACACAAACTGTGTTTACACTGAATGATTCCACATTGTTTAATATAATATAACAGGTAGTTGTGTGAAGCTGGAGTAAGGCAGAAAAAATGTTGAGGGTTTTCTGAGCATGGAGTGAAGCCAATTTTTTTTCTGTTGCCTTTATTATGGGGTAAGAAAAGCTTAAAATATAACAAAAATGTATGGAAACATCTCCTTTTGTGGCTAAAAGCATCTGTCAGGCACAATTCTGTCTATAGAGACAAAAAAATGATTTACTTTGACATTTTGGTTTGTTGTGGGTTCACATAATAGCTATATAAAAGCCTGCAATGACATGTTACGATTGCTGCTGCTAGGTGTCTGTTTGAAAACAATAACAAAATATATAGTTTGATGATGAACAGTAGCAGGATTTCATGGGAATTTTGACCATTATTATACATGAAAGTCTGTGTGGTGTGATTCAAGTTGAAAACCTATAGGTGAGATCATTCATATCACGTTTACTGATGTACAGGTATATTCATGTTACATCATTTAAGTTAAATGAAATGTCTATATGTTGTTGAGTTGAGTAATTTGACATCACAATCAGATGTTTCCAACAGTTAATACTGACCAGAGAAGAGCATATATTTATTCTATGTAATTGTGCATTTTACTATTTAGTGACATCGTGCATTTACAGGCATTTATAACTATTTCATGAGAACTGTATATAAAGTAATGATAACACTGGCAAAGAAGTTCAAAGAAGTTGCTATTGTTTCTTTGACTGACCGTGGGCTTGTGCTGCTGAGCTGTGGGAGTAGCCAAGAGCCAACAGAGCTGTCTCCACCAGCTGAGAGAACAGGATATCTTTTCTGACCAGGACAAACTCTGCATGCTCGTCTCTGCCTTCACATCCGTCTGTCTGAATCCCTCCATCTGCCTGCTCCACTACACAGAACACTGGAATCATCAGACCTGCATACAGAAGACAGAGATGGAGAAAAAGAATAGCAGCATAAAATAATGACTTTTATTGTCTTCATAGACAGCAAACACGTGGCTTGTATTTATTGTTGCGGCTTGTAACCACTTTTTTTTTTTGTTGCAATACTTGACATTCTCAATTACATTACATTTATCAACAATAAATAGACTAACAATGATGTTCACTGTTCACTAGACGCTTTATCAAAGGGTTTAATGGCCTATTAGATAGGCAGCTTTAACAACTCTTCCCCTATAGATATGCAAAGTCAATATTCAAAAGACCTTCATTTGTTACAACTGTCTGTTTTACTGGAAGATTAATGAGAATGGAAAAGCTTAATGACAAACATATCTATTTAATGGTTGTTAAATAGATTTATATTAAAAACAGAATGTCCTTAAATTCTGTTACAGTATCTGTATCATGTAAAGTTGAGAATCAAACCAGACAAACCAAACCAACAATTTTGATAAAACTCACTCATCGCGCCCACAAACAAGCCAGCGGAAAAAAAAACCAAAAAACACTTGGTATACTCTAATAAAAGTTCAGCAGTACATGTGAAACTTGGTTAGAGACAATTATATCAATAATTAACTGAGACAAATTCATCCACTACATAGAGAAATGAGGTTTATCAAGATCGGCAAGTTGGGATTTGATAACCTTTCCAACCTCAATATGATAAACATAAAACAGCTAACAGGTTGTTATCATTTTTGTAACACTGCATAGAGGTATTTCTTTTTCTCCCAACATTGGTTAAAAGGGTCATATTTTGCTAAATGCACATTTATTATGCTTGGGTTCATTTATGTGTGTATTTGGATCCAATGTTAGTTCAGAATGTTTGAATTTGAACTCTCCAGGTGTTGCAAAGCTATCTTCATATTCATTTTTGGCTAAAAGCAAGTGGATTTCAATTCGTGCTTCATTTGTTATGTCTATAATTAGTCACGTCATGACATTTGTGCATAGATGGTCAAGACTTCTGATGATACGTGTTTATCCGCAGCAGTGGTTGTAGTCTATACTGAAAATATGTAAAAGCTTCAAGCTAATGTTCAGTTGTTGCCTGAACAGGGCAGAGCAATACAACCCACAACCTGGTTGATTTAACAAGATATTGTCTAAAGGTAACCTGTACTTTACATCAGGTCACTTTGACTTTTAACAAACACTAACTAACATTTAACTCAATTGAAATAAAATGTTGCTATTAACTTTTTACCTTTAGACAATAAAAGTTGTTTTGGTTAAGGCAGGGAGGTCAAACTAGGGTCCTTGAGGGCCTTTGTCCTGCATGTTTTAGATGTTTCCTGCTTCCAACACACCTGGTGCAACCACATTGCTCATCATCAGGCTGCTGAGGATGCTTGATGAGGATTCAGGTGTGTTGGAGGAGGGACAGTGACCTTCAAGGACCATAGTTTGACAACCATAAATGTTAAGAAAAGATCATGGTTTGGCATAAATATTATTAAAAACATTTTCTTTGCAAAATTTTTCATATTGAACCAACCATTTTGCTAGCCCTGACTTAAGTACGGAATGTAATTTCTGAGAAACATGATTGAAAAGCACCATGAATGAGTAAAACACAGTAAGGTTAATCTACATTTATGGAAAGATTATGACTTTTCCTTTCCTTATAATATGGTAGTTAACAATGGTGGGTGACTGATGTTTAACTGCTGTGTTATTAAAAGATGTTTCATGAATTTATGATTTGTATTTATGATTTGTGAAAGATAATGTAAAGGCCTTAAATACTTTCAAACACTTGAGATATTATTTTATATTTAACACGATGTTTCTTAAAGAAAATGAGAATTAACACAGTAAAAATGGAAAAAATATTAATACAGTATTAACATCCAGTAAAATTTTAAAATTATTTTTTTAAAAAAAGGTTGAATTTCCCAGTCAATGCATCACTACTACTATTGGTTTGCAGATATTACATTCACCTGCGCTTTGCTGAAATATGCAGTATAATGGCAACATTTAATTCAACAAATGTCTCATTTTGTGCAAAATAATTCAGTTACATGGTCAGTGTATTTTTTTCTCAATAATGTATTATGACCTGCACCAATAGTCAGAATAAATAACATCTGTCTGATCCTGACAAAACCACGCATTATTTTGAATGAGTATGTTTTAAAGAACTAATATCTCTCACATATTCTTATTTTCAAAGAATATTTCATCATTTCTAGTTTTTTTCAATCTCATATCAGCATTCTCCTCTGGTGTCCCTGTCCTTCTGGCTTCCTGTTCTATTATCTTTACTTTCTGTCCAATATCAACCTTTTTCCTAAAAGGCTTTTGGTTTTGGGCCACCTGTCATCTGGCAATTAATTAAAGCTTTCAGAAGAAATGATGAACTGAGAGCATTAGGCAGCGTCCCAGCACTAATAATACAGAGCACAGCAATGTGTGTTACCACATGGATACCACACAATACCAAACACACACACACACACACATTCACACACACACACACACACACACACACACACACACACACACACACACACACACACACACATATGCCTCCTTTTCCCAGCACACATCATGTTCCTCCATACAAACACATGAGGTGCATTCAGCATTAGCCTCCACCCCCACACCGCCCAACCCGTTGTTTTAATCAGTCAATTCCTATATTTCTATTTCCTCCTCATTAATCACTCTGCTCCCAGTCCTCCAGGCTCTCATGGAGTGAATTACACACTGGAAGGCTGTGCCAATTCAAGTAAGTGAATTTCCCCCAACAGGGAAATATAACTGTCAACACAGAGCAGCTCCCTTCGACCAGCACTCCTCTCTCTCTTCCTTTTCCTCTCCCATTCTCTCTCACCATCTCTCTCTCTCTCCTTTTCTAGCTCTATCTTGCTCTCTCCTGTTTCTGCACCTCGGTCTGTCTTCTCTTATATCCAGTGTCCTGTGATTCGCCCGCTGACTGTGTGATCTGGTTTGGATGATGCAACGGTGCCTCAAACCTCTAATCCCTCTAATATGTATGGGGATGAGTGAATGAGGATATTAAAATAAGATATGTGTGTTGAGTATGGTTTTATGTGGAGTGTGTCTGGGAATGTGTGTTGGCAGTATTGTTTTTGGTGTGTGTTTCACAGTATACGAACTTTGTGAATATGGAAGTATGTTTGGTGACAGCATGTAAACGTGTATGTGTGTGTGTGTGTGTGTGTGTGTGTGTGTGTGTGTGTGTGTGTGTGTGTGTGTGTGTGTGTGTGTGTGTGTGTGGCCCCCTCCTCGTGGCAGCAGTGCGGTTTGGAGGAGACACGTTGAGTTTCCTGTCTTCAAAGACAACCCGTCATTATTACAGGCCAACCATCCATTCAGCACAGGAAACCCCTTCCTCTGTAGTCTTTCTGTTCCTCCCTCAAACCCCTCAACATGATTCTTCCATTGAATTTAACATTTTGACATTTAACAAAATAACTTTTTTTTTTTAATTCCTGCTACATCAAAATAAAACCCCTTGTTCCTTAACTCTTCCTAAAGCATCCACATTTACTATCTGATACACTGTTCAAACAAAGGAAATTGTCATTTTTATAATTTCTTAAACACTCCAACACTATTCCAACATATATGAGGAAAATTAGGAGGGATATTTCTACTTTAATATCATAAATATATACAATAATAGCATATAATAGTGAATGATAAAGATAAAATTGCAATCATTCTAAAACATACAGCAACACAAGCACTCAGGCAGAGACAAAGGAGGTGCATTCATACACACATGCACACACATGCACACACATGCACACACATGCACACACATAAACAAGTACCAACTTTCACATTGAATGCAAAGATCGATAACCCAGGCTGACTTGTATAAATCTTGTTTATATGGAGCAATCTCCTTTATTTGGTAAGCCTGTATTATACAGTTCCCTCCAGACTTATAGATTAACAGTGTAGAAACAGCTCTGTGGTTCTCCCAGCAGCAACACACTGAGCGGAGCCAAACTCAAGTCATTGCCAGGATGTGGCTCTTTGCAGAGCCAAACGCTGTCTTTGGGTTTAACACACAGGAGCTTAAAACCTTCTGACACCTGGGTGAAATAGGTCAAATCTGTTTGTTTTAGAGTTTCTTCTCCTGAGTAAACAACTAACATGATATTCTGACTCCTTAAATTTCTCCTAATCAACATGTGTCTTACCTCCCAGGGGTCTCTGTGGGGCTCCGTTGTGGCGTATACGCGGCCCTGTGGGGCTGCCATTGAGCTCTAAGCGGCCCTTCTTTCCTGAAGGCGGGAGACAGCTGAGATCCGGGCTGCTTCCTGGCCGCTCAGGACTATCCTGTGTGATGGGACTTTCTCCTCCTCGGTCCATCCTCCTCCAGACCCCCAGAGGAGCTCCAGGCAGAGTGAACGAGTCTGGAGGAATCAGAGGCAAATAAAGAGGAGACAGGGATACAAGTTGTCACTGTCTGGATATTTTACATGAGGAATTTAACCATTAAGATTGATGATTCCCCTCCTATTGATTACAAATCCTGTGAAACCCCCAAACCAACCACCAACAACAGATTAATCCCACTTGGTATGGCCTGTGTAGCCAGAGTCTGATATATCTTATCCCTTTGTGCCACAGACCTCCACTGTTGTCCATAAAATATGAAAAACACATCAAGCAACCACAGTCTTGCACTGTATGTCATGTTCTTTCATAAGATGAACACACACCCACTGTAGTTAATTTAGTGTCAATCACAAATACTTCATTATCTGAGGCTGAAATAGACACAGAGAAATGCTCTGTTCATTACTGTTTGTACAAAATCTATAAGGTGCTTCTGTTCAGAAAATGTTTGTTTAAGCTCCAGTAGGTAAGAGCCATGCGTGTCTGTGTATTTAAGTGAGGTTTGTAGTGGAAGCAGCTAAGTTGTTGATGTTAGCTAACTTTTGCTAAGCTAATCATGCTCTTGGATGTCTAAATCTACGATACTGACCTGCACACTGATTTTTACATGGCAACCTGTGATATTTTTCCAGCAGCAATTTTAGTGTTGTTCCTGCATTCCATTTCAGTGTATCTCTTCTCCTCTTGTGGCAACAATAGGGCTATATAACAAAAGCTAACATTACCTTAGCAATGCAGTCCGCTAACAAGCAACTCAACCAAAAATGTAACATAAGAACAGATTAAACTTACATATTGAACCTTAATAATAATAATAATAATAATAATAATAATAATAATAATAATAATAATAATAATAATAATAATAATAATAATAATAATAATAATAATAAAAATAATAATAATATATAAATGAATGAGCTAAGATAGGAACATTTTGATAGACAGTACGTTAATATTCATGTAGATCTGTTTCCTGCAAATAAATAATAAAACAACAGCAAGCATTTTATTTAAGTTGTAATAAAAAAATTGTATCTGGAGTGAGAAAAATATATGAAAGAAGCAGCCTTTTATCAGCTTTGTTGTGAATGTATGAGGCAGTGGCAGTGTATACATCTGTGTATATGATGTTTTTGTATACATATACATCATATCATACATGGGAACAACCACCAAACATATCCACACACACACACATCAGAGAGTGAGCCTCATGGGTTTACGTCCCTTGGTAAGAGTCTCAGCCAACTGTCTAATATAGGGTAATGCCATTAGAAACGCTGCCAGAACAGAGAGGGGACACACGCCAAAGTATCAAAGAGCAGCCAGCTTGCTCAGGCCAAATGGACAGCTTTTATTTACATACAAGCCCCGGGATGATATCTGCCAACATGTGTGACCCTCAATAGAGAGAGGGAGAGAGAAAGACATAGGCAAGAAACAATCAGTGGAAAAATGGTGAGAGAAGAGAGCAAGCATGGGAGGATTTTATATTAGAGAATGGAAATCAAGTTAGGGACCAGATTTGCGAGTGGAATAACACAGAGGGTCTCTGCGCTAAGTGACATTGGCCAGCAATGCAGCAGAACAAATGAGGGAGAATCCATGGTTATTGTCTAAATGTGTGGCGTACTCCACAGTGCTTGATTAGAAACTGCACTCCACTCACTTTTAATATTTCTGCAGCATTTACTGCTCCAGCTGTCGTAACTCTGAACAAAAAGACAATGTTTTCCAAAAGTGGTGTGTGTTTGTCCTCCTTCTCCTCCTCCTCTTCTCGCCTTCTTTCTCGCCTCTTCTCTACCTTCTATGTCGACTCTTATTCTTACACAACTGCACAGCTGAAAAACACCATCCACCACAAACAACGAAAAACAAACGCTCAATCTGAAAAGTATTAAGAGCTTGGGCAAAATTTCAAAATGAATAATAAATTAAAAACATTAGCTTTGGCGTGATTAAAAAATGTGGGAGGCAAAGAGGCCAAAAATGCAAGTGGCAGAGTTTAATAAAAGTGGCTTTAAAAAAGAAAACAAGTTCAAAGAGCTACACTGGTAGCTATAATTCACAATGTGGAGCTGGCTGAGAAAAAGGGAGGCTTTGCAAATAAATCTAACCACTAACAATGTTATAGCTACAGTAAAGAACAACTGAATATAACATGACATAAAAGGAAATTCACTAGCTGCAGCTGACAGCAGTGAGTGCATTTGCAGTCTGCTCCTCACTGTGATGATACATGTAACTCTTCATCTAAAAGTGACAACAGTTAGAGGGAAAAATAAAGCCAAATCAGAGGCGATTTAATATGAAACTTTAACCTCTCATTTGAAAATAATCCCATGTTGAATCTATCTGTCTATCTGACACGTCCTAACCTGCCGTAGCTTCCCTGCTACTGGTGATCCCTATCAGGACCTGGCTGTGCCGACATCTCACCATCTAACCTGGGGCACACAAATGCATTCATACACACTTTCCCAGCATCATCTAATCTTCTCAACACATCCTGCTTCAATTGCATGTCATTTGGTATTTGATCCAAGAGATTGTTCCATACATTTGTTTTTTGTTTTTTTTTTACAACCCTTGTTCATTTGGTTTCATCTTCAAGATATCAAGAACATCAAGAACAACAAATGCTACCAGGTCAAGTAGTATCAGATAAAGCTAGACTTTTCCACCACAATTGTATTCATGTATTCATTTTCGGAAATATGTATGTGCATTGTATGAAGTTGTAAGGAATTCAGTTTGTCCTGAAAGAAAACTGACGGAACTACAACTGATAATAACATTCATTGAATTTTTTTAAAGTTTGGTTATAGCCGAAAAGCATTGTATCGCAGAACTCTGTGTAACATATCAATCAGCTTTATTTATATAGCCCATTTAAAAAGATCCATGTGGGAAACCAAAGTGCTGAACATAAGAATGGGAAAAATAAGCAATAAACAATGACAAAAGAAACATGTTTATGTCAGCTCAGTATTGAGTACTATCTATCTATTGAGTATTAAAAGTCAAAACCTTGATTTGCAATATATACACTATATATATATAAGTACTTGATTACTAAATTGATTTATCACTTTATTGATCTCTATGCACTCGACTACAAATTATTTTCCATTGTTTTCAGTTATTATGTTTCATTGTTTCTTCTGCAACAACACCCTCAAATAGCACTAAATGTGAATAAGTGAATAAAACCTTTGTGTTGCTCTGTGTGTCTGAATATTACAATAGCATAAGAAACATCCACAGTCACAGATTGATAAATGCTAATCTATTTCATGTAATTATATTGTGCGTGTTGAGCAATGACCTTTTGTTCTAATGAAGATCTTAAAGAAAATGTGGGTACAGTTTGATATAAATCTCTTGTTAATGGCTGCCACTAAAGTAATGGATGTAGCAATATGTATATCACTGCCAAGTATGTTGTCAAATATCCTAAATGCATCTGAACTGCACTGTTTGATAAGGTGTGTGATAGTTAGAGCAGTTAATAAAGAAGTGATAACAGGAGATGTCACGTATCTGCTATGGAGACAAGCACCAAATGCGAAGTGTTTTTGATAAGGAAACGTTCATGACATATTTCCCAGTTTATTGCTTCTCCAGGCAGCACTTGTGAATCTTTAATCTTTGTGAATCTCAAAGCATTAAGTCTTGTTAATTGTTAAGGTGACAATAAGATGCTGCATTCTTTGACATACTGTCTTATTAATACAAAATATATTAAGATGAACAGATTAACAGTATTTTAAAAAATGTCTGCTATGACTGTGATATGCAAACAGGAAACTCTGCTCTGTTTGTCCCGCATTATGTTTGACACTGGGACAATTTTTTGGTTGTTTTGCTGATAAGCCACTATCAAATTCCACATTATTACATGTTCTAGACATAACAAATACATAGCGAGGGCCAAAGACAAGATTGCAGAGCAAAAATGTAGACACACCCAAAGAAATAAAAGAGTAGGATACAACAACAAACACACCTATAAACAATATGTCCAGCTCAAAAGACATAAACACACACAAACAGAGGCTAACATGTAATTCAAAGCCAGTCTAAACTCTACAAATCAGACGGCTGACAAACACTGATTGGTAGTCCCATCTATTTGAAAGACATATGGTATAATGACTGGTGTAAAGAAGTGTAAATTGGGAGCTGCAGTAGAAGAAAATTGAAACAGCCAATTAAAGCTGCTCAGCATGTTTTAATTCTTTTTCTTCACCTTTTTATTGTACTTTTCCCTTCATCGCTCTGATCAGGGCTTTTACATTGCATCGATTAAGGTTTTAAAAGCACTTAAAGTTCCACTTGGATATTTAAATACTTTAAATGACACAACACATGCAGAGTAAAAATGATCTCTAATGGATGTAACAATCTGCTTTTAAGATGCAACAAAAAAGAAATCTTGCCTCCTTCCTCCTAATTCCATGCTACCTCACTCACCCACACACACTACTTCATTGTAACCCCACAGTGATAAATTGTAGGCATACAGGAAAGAGAGAGCAGTAAATACTGTAGCTCTCAAAGTCACACACACACACTTTCGCTCTGAGATTTCAGACAGAAAGAAGACCTACAGTGATAATTATGGGTGAAAAGTTAAAGCAGATACAGCTAAACATCAGGATAAGATGAGACCGATGAGAGCAACGTATTAGTAGGAAAAGGAACTAACCTCTGACTGCAGGATCAAACCAAATGGCGCCGAAGAAGTAAAGTCAGACTTGCATTACATTGCCTCTGTGCTTTTTCTTTCTAACTGCCATTCCAGTATCTCTTTTACTGTTAAGATATGTGTCTGTTAATGAAAGGTTAAGCCTTTAACATGCAAACCAGACAGAGAGAAAATAACCTATGAGGGCATTATTAGCACTGATAGCAAGGGAGAGAGGGAGAGGCGTCACCTATAGGAAAATATCCAGAGATACGGCTGTCCTTCCCCTTCTAGATCCACTTTTATAGCAGGGCTATCAACCTATTGGTTAATGCTTGGCTCTGCAGCACAGATAAAAGTAGACAGAAGGAGGAGGGGGAGTGATATTAAAAGCCCTGCTGTCAAATACATGCACAAATTCAATGTACACATACGTGTACAAAGCAGGACTTATTTGGTGTTTAAATGAGGCTAAAATGTCTTACTAAACCCAAACATGTGCACACACAAACTACCATTGGGACTTAAATGTGCAAAATTAAGAGGAAGTACAAAACTATGAATGGCAAAATTTGTTTTTTAAAGTCTGAAAACAAAATGGGGAACAACATGAAACTTTTTATGTGGCTGTTTATGAGAAATGATTGCTGTTAGGGAAGGTTACATTATTGTGGAATTTGCCGTTTATGGCCATCAGATGTGTTACTGAGAGAACTTTGTGATGTGGGAAGAGTTGGTGTAAGGGGAAGAGAGACCTTTATAGCAAACACACACACTTTTCTGCTGCTCTGGAGAGGGTCCACAGGCTAAAACACACTCTCACATTGAAGAAAATAACTGGGGTGAGGGGGCGAGACGGAGGCCTTCTGGCAAACATATTTGGATTTCTCGTAAACATCTTATTTGATAATACTGGATAAAAAGTTAACAGTGATTATTTATGGCCTCACCCTTCCAGCTAGGGTATGCACACACATGCTCATCCATAGTCACACACACAGTTGCACACAGACAGACACTAAGCCACACAAACCACAGCCAACACGCTACACAGACTCTCTGCTTTAACACTTCCAGGGACCACACACTGACTCAGATACAGTCATACGCAGAAGGGACAAATAAGACCATGAGGAGCGAACACGCATAGATGGGTGGGGGGTCGACAAAATGATACTGACATGTTGCAATATGCAGTAGCCCACTATGTGTTGTTGATTCAGAATAAATTACATCGTATGTTAGTTAAATGGTTGTGATATTTTGGTCAGCAGTGCGTGCTGTTTAAAAGCACTGGCACAATATGACTTGTCAGACATTTAAAAACCTGATGTTACTGAAGAAAAATGGCAACAAAGTAAAAACTCCACAGTAACTTTACTAGAAAAAAAGGTCCAGACACACTTGCACATACGTGCATATACTGATGCCAAACCCATCCACCACAGCTCACACCAACCTCACCAGAATGGGAATAACTGTGGGAAAGGCAGAAGAAGCAGGAAAAACAGTGAGGACAGGTCTCAGCATCCATTCAAGGGAGTTTTCTCAGTTATGGGCTGCAAGGAACATGGGTTTGTCATCAACAATCATCATAAGCCACAGGGTGTCCAATGAAATTATGTACAAAGCTGAAAAGGTGACATAGTGATGTGTGTGAGGCTGAGTGAGGACAGCAGCAGTGACGCCTGAAGCCAAAGGAGCATCATTAGTAAAGCTCTTCTCTGCCCACAGAGCCTCTCTACTATCTAACCTGCAGTTTTATAGCAGGAACACAGCCAAAATATGTGTGATCATATAACTTGGTTCATGCACAATAGCAAAAAGAAAATGAAAAGTTACAGAAATAGAGTAGTTATATTAGATTATCAGATTAATCTGTTAAATTAAGTGCGATTGGAAAGCATGCTGTTAGAACTATGGTGATGCTAAGTACAAAATAATTAATTTTAATAAGAAATAATAAATTACTACAAATAAATAAAGTAGAATATAAATAAAAACTACTAAAAAAATAACAGTGTGAAGTTAAAACGGGTATATATAATGTGCATGACATTACAGACCATAAATAATTCGCGCATCACCAAATCTTTTTTTCTACGTTTTGTGGCAGACAGGAAAAAAAAAACTGCACAAACAATGTTAACCAGCTCAGATAAATCCAAAGTAAATATGAGTTCCCACTATTTTTGACGACAAACTCTTGACACACCAATCCCTTTCACATACCTATAAATCTGCTTCTAAACATCTGAGGAAAGTTTAAACAGACAGGCCAGGAACCTGGAGCGGTTGCTGAAAGTCTCCCATCATACCAACTGAAACGAATTCATTTTCCCTCGCGGCTACTTCCAAAAAAAATCCAATAGTTTTTTTTTTTTTTTTCTAAACGTGGAGGTCATGGACTGACAAAGAAAAAAAAATGTTTGAACTTAACGTCGGTGTTAAACAATAATGGTGTTGTCAGTGTCGGTAAAAGCCAGTAAATGTAATTAATTCTACTTTTAATTATACAAATACTTCAGAAATTACCTATTTAACTTCACTGGTTTACTTTCTTCTATTCTATTCTATTCTATTCTATTCTATTCTATTCTATTCTATTCTATTCTATTCTATTCTATTCTATTCTATTCTATTAAATTGCAGTCAGTATTACCCATACTCTCCATCTTTACTTCACCTGCTCAGGTGTTAAAACCCATGAAAAGTCACAATTCTTTAAAAGAAGTTGGTAATTCACACATGTTAAAATTTTATGACAAAACACTAAAAAAGGCTGTGAGAATTCCTGGTGGTTTTGTAAAGAGGAGTAAACTGAGTCAGCCTGCTGTTTTAAAAGGTCAAAGAGGACGCAAATCTCCAGTCTGAGGTTTTAGCTGCTGTCAGTGTCCCTGCGCGTGCACTTCAAAAATACATAACCCAAAATATCTGACTATTCTGACGCTTACGTTTGTTTGACGCTTAAAAAACTTTTAATGTTGACCAACAACTGAGGATTAATTGGACATTTGCTTAAGAATGTAGTTTTCATTTCTTGGCATTCTTTGCTTTTATTTTTAGTGGAGGACAAACAATTGCTCTTGACATGACGGTCTGCAGAAGGCCTGTTTCTCATTTGTTGCCAAACGCATTTGGCTTCGGTTTCTTTTGATTACACACAGCAGACCAGAGGCCTTTGTGTCCCAGACTTCTCCACGGTGATCCCTGATCAGATCTGAGCTTTCTTATGTTCACATATTTCATATTTACTGTTAAAAATGAACGTAATTCCCATGCATCTATGACCTAAATGTATCGGACTCAGCCTGTGGTGCGTTCACTGCCCCGTGTGTCACTGAGATTAAAAGGCCGAAAACACTTGGACTCAAATCTATAGCTCTATGTTTATTTTATGTTTTATTCAATGCAAGAAATGATTTCAAGTGGAAATACAATTCGAAGCTGTGTAGACTTACTATCATTTTAAGTGTGTGTGTGAGTGTGTGTGTGTGTGTGTGTGTGTTAATCTGTAACAACACCAATGATCTGTGGGGAAAAGTTAAAAAGTTACTAAAATGACAGAAATACTGTGACGCATTTAAGACGATTTCTGCAAATAAGATTTAGTGGAAATGATTTTAAAATCAGAGGTGTTTCAACGCGCACGTGTGCGTGCCTACACACACACACACACACACACACACACGCACATCCATAAACACACTCTCACGCATATATTTACATGGAGTGAATTTGATAGTGTCATGAAACATGGACATTTTTCCTCAGGTTCCAACTTTTTTGGGCCAAATTTTCTGAGGGAAAACATTTTAAACACAACATTTAAATACCCTACAGAAGTCTTAATACTGTTTTAATTTGATCATGGTTTTGCTGTGAAATTCTGAAATATGTGTAACTTTAAATCGCCGAGATACACAAGTTATTATTTGTAAAATAAAAAAATAACTAAAAGAAAAGTAAGATGATAAATATTACCATGCTAATTTAATTATTTAGGGAATATATAAATCAATGTGTCTTCTTTGCTAGAATATTTAAAACACAAATAACATTATAGATATTACCTTAGTGAATATCATTGTTATAACTTTTAGTTGATGACTAATAAGGTGGAAACAACACAAATAAAAAATACTAATAATGACAAAAATGATAGTAATTTACAGGCAATTGAATTAAATCACAATAACTTTGGCTCCAATTTAGAGTTGACTCTAGTTGAATACTGTCAGTGTCAGTCATGAGTTTATCATTTTTATTATCTCTTTTCTATATTCACTTATTGCTGATTTATAGGGTCGTTTCATCGTCTCTGGTGGGCAGATGTGCAGTCACAGCTCCTGTGGGCTGCGTGTCTGTAACTACTCACTGTTTACGGCGTGTCTGTAGCGCTGCTGGCCGCTGAGGAGGCTCTGTCCATTGATCAGGAGTAATGAATCCAGGGCTGGGCTTCGGTTCGGCTCGTGGACACACACTGATCACGCTGATACCGACCCTGGACTCGAACCGGACCGGGGATCCACCGAGAAAAAAAGTTAGTGGCACTTGGGGAGGGGAGGGGGGGGACGCAAACAGCGCGTAAAGCAGCGGACTTGAGTGGAGTGGAGTGGAGTAGACGGACACCAGACGTGGACTTACGATGCGCGTCTGTAGGGAAGTAGTGGAAGGAGAGAGTAAGAGAGAGAGAGAGAGAGAGAGTAAGAGGGAGGGAGGATGAGAGAGAGAGCGAGAGAGACTGTCCAGTCAGTGACGGTGTGTCCAACAGCCAGTGGGACCTCTCTGTCGCTGAAGCGTAACCGAAGCGCGCGCACAAACCTGACTTTTTACTCACAGTTTTGACTTTTTTTTTGCCTTCCTTTCACCTTTTGATCACCCGTTCGCTCAAAATCTGCCTTCCCTTAAAAATATAGCTTCATCCTCGGAAGAATGAAAAGCGCAAAAAAAAAAAAAAAAAAAAATAACCCGGTATAGTCGGAAAAAGACGCGCGCGGCGGGAAATAAAAGCAACAACACGGGAGACAAACAAAGCCCAAAACCTTGATGCGACAAGAGAACCCTGGTGTCTGGGATTCAGTATTAGCTGGATTTGATTCGCGCAAATGACCAGTTTTTAATCAGACTGTGTCACTTTCAATCTTTCCTGTGCCAACGGGCGCACTGACTGATAGAGGGAGGAGAGAAGGGAGGAGAGACAAAGAGAGGAGGAAGGGAGGGAGTAGGGGGGAGGGGGGGGGGGGCGTTAGAAAACTAATATGACACATGAAAGCATCTGGGGGACGGATCTCGTATAGAAAATATAAAATAATGTATATAAAAAAAAGCCCTTCACAACTTTTTAGGTGAAAATGAATTGGAAACATCTACTGTATGTGCAGCCACATATAGAATAATGTACTTCTCAAACATCTTAAAAATATTTGGTTTTTTTTTATGTAATAAGTTATGCGTAAAGACTGAAACCGTGCGTAACTATCTGAGACCTTGACATTAGAAAACAGAATGCTGTTTTGTTACTTTCCCATGATTAGAAATGTTCTGCCTCACACAGCACTACCTTATCTGGCTGCTATCAGCACCGTAGCTTCCCTCTAATAGTTTCACACATGTTAGTATCATCCCCGAGATAATCCGTCCAAGTTGAAGTCCATTTACTGATACATGTTAATCAGTAGCCTAATAATAAGTCAAGGATGAGCTCTTTTTTTTTTTTCCTCACTCCCTTGGCTTCGTTGGGTCACTACAACAACAGTGCACAGCTTCGTGGGGTCTCAGTTAATAATAAACCTGTGACTTGATAGACAGATGTCACTGTAGTGTGTCTCACAGATAAGGAAGCCAGCAAGGGTCAAATGACTGTAAAACTTGTTGACACTTAACACTGAGTCTAAAAACAAATGTCCATGCAAAATCAGTTGAATATTCTGGAGTCATGCAAGAAGGTCAAAGTATTATTATTCATTTTTTTAAACTGTGTTGAGATGTGGGAAATTGTATATTTTGAAGTAATTATATTTTTGCTGCTTGCGTGCTGATTTAATTCATTATTGCTTGTTTCTATAAAAATGTAAACTGTAATAATAGCCTTAAAGATAGATGAATTTATTAACCAGTATAAATATGTGACTTTGTTCAATATTATAAGGGCTGTTTATTTTCATTTCCCCTTTTCACTTCTTCTTCAATATGGTTTGATGGTGGTTCAGATGTGTTTTTAAGATGGCCGGGTAGTAAAACTACAAGAGCTTTTTATGTACATTTTACGAGAGCATGCGCAACACAAATGAAGCCACAGGTTTGAAACATCTGCAACAGTGTGACTGTGCGTAAAAAGGCATCCAAGCACATGGGTTACACTGTTTTCATGGAACGTCGTGATGGTATGACAGGAACCGCGGCGGGTACCACTGAGAAGAGAGGACGGATTACTGCTCTCTCTCCTCGCCTCTGGATGCTCAAAACCCGGATGGGGGGACTTGCAGGGTCCAGTAAGAGTGTGCATTGCCAGTCGTGCGCATAGCTTTTTAGGAAAGACACTTGGAGTAGTGAATGTAACTCGTGGCTGCGCAGGCCTGTGATTTTTCTCTATTCCTTTTTTTTTTATTTGTTAGAAAGTAATCCTCTATTAATATCAGGTTGAATTTGACATATTCTGGAGAAGCGCGTGACTGAAAATGGGCCGCAAAAGCAACTTTTTCTCAGTATTTACGCACATAGTTTCTCACCACAGAGAGTTATTTCTTAATTAAAACCCGATCTGCTTTAGGAAGAGGCTCGACGCATGTAAAAATACTTCGCGTTTGACAGCATTCATTTTGTGCATTAATCCATCAATAGTGAACAAACACCTTTAATAAAGCGGTACATGTTCCACTCAGCATTTTTAGTCTGGACTAAACACCTGGCAGTTGTGACTCATTTTAACCAAATGACAACTGACACAACAGTGGATCATTTCCACGGCTCCACTATCAGTATTATTAAATAATTATTAATAATAATTATTAATAATTGTGTTCAAAGATAATCTGATAACAACAGGCTCAGGTTAATATAGGAATGAATACTAACCTAAGAGCAAATATATCTGAAAATGTGTCAGGTATAGCGAGGGGTTTTCTAAAATAACTGAATAATTTAAATGATGGATTGGGAATAGACTGTGAAGACTGGCACTACGTTTAGTGGAAATTACTGTCGAACTTTATCCTCAAATAGTAAATCAAACAAACTTTATGTATTTGAATAAATACGAAAAACCAATGTGACTGTTATTATTATTATTATTATTATTATTATTATTATTATTATTATTATTATTATTATTATTATTATTATTATTATTATTATTATTATTATTATTATTATTATTATTATTATTATAAGGTCATTGGCAATTAATGATTACATGTTTTATAGAACACCTTTTATCCATATCCTAATACATTCACGTTATTTTAAAATTTGTCAGTTATTTTATCCAATAAAATGAAGGTACCTGACATAAAGTTTTATGCTTTAGTCACGGGTTCAGTCTTCTTTTGCAAATGCTGTCGTTAAGAGGTCGCACAAATTCACGAGGTTGGAAGGGTTTTCATAGTTAATTTTTAATTTATTTCTGCTAAATCTAATGTATTCAACAAACAGTTTTTTGTGCTAAATATTTAATCACTGCATTGCTGTCGTAATGATGAAAATCATGCGTTGCATAAGTTTAAACTTCATATGTAGTAGATTTAATCTGGGGAGGGGGAAAAAAATCACTTTTTAATAATAACTGGTATTTTGTAGCTTCTTGTTTTATTATAAGAAAAAAAAAATACATCACTCACATTAAAATACACCAGTGACGCGAGAAGTAAACGTGTCATGAAAATGATTGTTCTGTATTTATTCAGAGAAATGTTCTGTTAACCTCATTATGCAAAGACACCGGGCTGCAGTAGGGTTAGTAAATAATTGAAGCCCGGTAGGGAACCCTCTGCCTGCACAGCTTCTCCACTGCATTACTTACCAACTCCTTCCCTCTATCTATTTTCCATTTCTTGGGGAACTGGGAATCTAGGAAGGAGTCCAAACAAGCGTAAAATGCTCCACAATGCCATGGAGTCAGATGAAATATTGATCCCTGAAATAACCCCGATGGAAAACAAATTCAGAGGACTCGTGTGAAATATTGATGTGATTTTTGCATCCCCAAAGCTTTTGTAAAACATGATAGTGACTGGAGAGTAATGTAGTCACTTATGATGATTGAAGACAAACCTTCTGGTATAAGTCGTGCGTCACTATTGTGTTGGTGCGTGTAAGTGTAATGTCTTACCTGGAGGGTTTGGGGTTGCACTCGATCACCTACTGTAATCCACTTCTGAGCCCCCCCCCCACACCCACATCCCACTCCCACTCCACCCAGCCACCCATGTCCCCTCCCTTCTCAAGAAAAAAAAAAGAATAACATGCTTTTATTTATTTCACATCCAAGGACCAGACCAATTTATAGAAACCGATCCTGTGATTTTAAGCAGAGCAGACCTCCGGCACAAAACTCATTTAAAATTCAAAAAGTCAGCAGAATCATTTAGAGAACTATGCATCTGGCTTGGATCAAGCACAATGAAACATTAATAAATAACTATAGTTGGTTTAAACTCTGAATTTACACTGTTCGGTGCGTAAAGACGCACGGATGTATTACATAAATATTAATATATATAAGGAATTGAACAGTGTCTCTTCTATTAGTGGAAGATATTCAAGCTACGGTAATATTATAAAGGTGTGTTGGGGAGAAAAAAAGCTTAATTTTTGCATTTCTTCTATGCAGCTTTTTGTTTGTGCGATTCTATTTGTCACCGAAAAGCAAGAAGTTACTTCTGATTTTCCAGACGTCTGTGTCACTATAATGCTGAGAAAAACAGAGGCATCATTTGTGCAAACAGCGCGGCTGTGTGGTGAAGAGATGGAGACAGAAACAACTAAGACAACAGCAAAGAAAAAGGCAGACAAGTAAAAACGCCAATCAAACACAGGATGAAATGACATTTATACATTTAAATGTCATCACCTGTATTTTAAGATGACCGTTAACTTAATTGCATTGTTTCTACCCGTAGGTGGAACCTTAAACAATGACAAAATGCAAATGATTTTAGTAAAAAAAAAAAAAGGGAAAAAAAATAGAAGTCATCTATGAACTCCCACCGCTTTAAAAAGTAACCAATGAAATGCAAGAATTGTACATTGATGTCAAGAGACAAATAAAGATTCACATTAAAAATGGCCGATGCGTGGTTCTTCATAAGAAACAGAAAAGGATGTCAGGAAATCCGCATGAAATTTGCAATATAGAAGAACATGTTTTGCAGGGATATTTTAAGAAGTTTTGATGTTAACTAAAGTAGAAAGATTCGTTATAATATTTCAGTAGGTTGATATTGGGGTTGAAAGAAACGTTTATCCATGAAACAATAACATAACAAAAATGTGTTTAAATGCATCATATTATATATATTATATTTCCCTAGTATTTTCAATTCCTAATAGGTGCACGAGTTAATAAATTACGCCATGTAATAAAATAAATACAATTAACGTAAATGTAAATTTAACTATTTGAACATTTTTCCAGAGATTTTGGTGGGATAACCTCTCACATATTGTCATTTCATCCCACATAGGATATGATTTATTCATACGCATCAGGCTGTGGCAGTTTGATCTGTGTCCGCGGTGGGAGACGAGAATTCCCCTCAGATGATGGGTGAGACAAATCATGACTTGAAAAGGCCTCAAGGCCAAGATATGGAGCACAATTATTCAAAAGAGAATCGAGCTCATCAAGTGTGTAAAGTTATCATATCCAACTGTGAACATTACAGATATAGAAATAGAACTTGGTGATAATAAATTCAACGACCCTTATAAAATAAAAAATTCAGTAAACGACAGAATAAGTTAAAACAAACGCATTATTATTATTATTATTATTATTATTATTATTATTATTATTATTATTATTATTATTATTATTATTATTATTATTATTATTATTATTATTTCGCTGTTATTGTCGTTCACAAGACAAGCGTTTTTTAATTTGCACGTTTTCCCAGTTTTCTGCTAAATTAAACTGTCATGGTTACAATCACCTTTAATTGAAAATGAAAGTAACTAACGCATAACGAACAACAGGCGTGTGACACTAAACAGACTATTAAACAAAAATCCGACCAAAAATAAATACATATTTACAGAACACCTACTTCAAATTTTTGTTTTGCATTTACTTGATTGGAGAGAATCAACATGAATTATATTGTATAGCTGAGTTTATGCTTTGAAGTGATATCCCTGTGGGTTTTCATTTGTTCAATTCAAATGTATAAATGGTCTTTGTGTTTTTCTTTCAGGGCACTTTATATTATACGTATCTTATTCTGCCTTCAGTGCTAATATCCCCCTGGTTGGGTCAATGAGATGAAGTGTAGGTGCACTGATGTGCCAAAGCGGCCCAAATGGCTTGTTTTTAAAGGATGTATCTCGTTTCCGTCAAGGATTAATTTGTCTTTTTAGCGCACTTTCAGCCCTTTTCCAAATTGCTTCCATACAGAGGTCACGACTCAGGAGTCCATTAATGCTCCTTCACACCATTTTTCACTCTTGCGCTCTTTTTGTGCACATAAAATGGAGATTTTTAACCCCAAATCATTACATTTGAGCAATTTCTAACGAAATAATAATAATAATAATAATAATAATAATAATAATAATAATAATAATAATCCATAATGGATATTAATTTACAAAACATCTAATGATACAATGTGCTTTAATTAGTATGTATTATTTATTTATTTATTTATTTATATGAACATGATAAAATAAAAAATGTGTATTGGATAATATTAAAATAATTGAGACACATTGATGCATTAGTTGTTGATAAACAATATTCAAAAATGCTGCTCACTCATCCATTGTTCTTTAACAATTACTGGCACAGAACCTAAAAACGAAAACATTTCAAGCTGACGCATGAGACTTTTTTTTTCTCCTCCCTTTTTCAGTTACATAAATGGACAGGAAGTCATGTCAAAAGCAACACTTGCTTATACCAGGTTGATCCGTCTGAAACAAACTGCAGAAGTTTTATTTTATGAACAAATTGCATCTATCAGAGACAGCAGCGATAATGTCCTCATGCCTGTGTCAGCTTCTCAGTGTCTGGGCTCTTTGAGCTATGATACGCAACACAGGGGATTGTTTTCCTTTTGGTAAAAGCCGTGGCCCTCACTGGCAGCCCCCACAGCCTCTTTTCCTCCCAATAAGTTCTTACCTGAAATCAAATCCGCCTGCTTAACGAGGAGGGAGAACATTGGAGAGAGAGAAAGGCAGTTGTAAGAGTCAGCACTCTGCACTATGTCATTGGGCACAAGTATTTGACAGTTAGAATTATCTGTAAATACTTCATTAAAGTGTGTATGAGTTCCCCTCTTGTGCCTCATGGTCCACTTCTGGTAAGATTTACAAATGATAACATAAACACTTTGAAAATAAAGAAAATGAAAAAAAGAAAAAGAAATTCAATTCTCATTGGAAAAGAATCGGAGAATGGCAGTGGGGGGATGGGGGGTGGGGGGTGGACTGGGGGAATTTGATTGGGGCCCACAAGCAACAAAACAGCAGAGGTCTCTGTAATGAGGTTTGGAAAGTGTGTTCAGTGTTTGGGGGCCAGGGTTTACTTGACCTGCCAAAGGGATTGTCTTCCAAATGGACACCGTGCCAGAAGTTGACTCGAGCTGTCCAGGCATTCACTCCCAACTACCTACATTGTATTAAATCTGTTAAGAAATGTGGAAAAGTTTCCCAAAGTTCTCCAGACAAATAGGGTCACCTCATCAAAATGCTGAGTCTAATTCATCTTGCAGCTTGGCCCTAATATTCTGCCTCTGTGAAACAAAATCTCTGCCAGTCATCTGTTTACACCGTGAAAATTTCCTTGATAGATATTCATTTCTCTCCTAAAAATACATCATCTAAATTAAGTACCTCTGCAGCCTAACAGACAGGACAGTCTTCAGACCAGTCGCACTTAAAGTTCGCCATAAAATAAAATACTCTGTGTCTCTGAGATAATTTAGTCGGTCACTTTGCTCTAACTCTGACACAATCACCTTGGCAAACACATACACTCACGTCAACCTGTCTGCTTTAATAACTCAGCGGCCAACCTCATATACCTGAGAGCCTCACGCCGAAACAAGGCTGATGTTTGAAGGAAATGGAAACTGATATGGTTTAATTGCGTAGCCAGTGGATGTTTGTGGACAAGCGGTGAAAAAAAAAATAATGAGGTGTAAAAAGCAGAAATAATAAGGGTGGGAAACGTGGAGACAGACATATTCTCATGAAGGGAATTTGCACCTTGAGTTGTGGATGTTATAAGCAGGAAAAGTTGGAAGTTTCAAGTCTGAGGATCATAACAGGAAGAGCATGTGTTTATAAATCTGATATATCTTACCACACAGCATGCTGATTCCCACAGTTTGTCAGAAATGTGGCGTCCTTGGTGCGTATCGGTGTCACAACCATCTGAATCATCTAGTTTCCAAGTCCTTGCCCACAGGACGCAGACCCGCAAACGGCCTTGTGGGTAAACAAGGGTGCAGGAGATGGGATGGTTTTACTTTGCAGGTCCCCCCTGAGTGGGTGGAGCCAATAGACTCAAAGTAGATGTCAATCATTTACTGTCAGACACAATGAGGAAACTTTTGTCTTCCGTAGTAAATCCCTTTCCTTTATTTTAAAGGAGTCAATGATTGAAAACATGAGGGACACCCATACTGCATGTCAAGCAATCGGCGTGTCTAACTATGTGTGTGTGTGTGTGTGTGAGCTGTGTGTGGCTGTCAATGCGATAATGATCTAGCCCTCTGTGTGGAGGGTGCAGGGTCAGAGGTGACTTCACTGCTGTGATCTTGTGTTTGTTATTGCTATGCTGCCCTTGGACGGGTTAACATAGCACACACTGCATCAGCTGGTCTGCGTACTTCCTCTGACACCCCCCTCCCACACACACACACACACACACACACACACAGATACTGCTCAGTCACTGGGCCGGTGAGTGGGTCCTGAGGGTCACTTCCACATGTTTTGATGGGCTCTGAGTGAACAAATCTAAACTGTTGAAATGTTATCCCACTACAGGGAGGACAGGAGCCAAAATTCAAAATGGCTCCACTTCTACACCCTTTATCCAATAATCATCTCTGTTCAATACAGTATGTCACATACAGCGTCATAAGGAAAGCATATGTTTTGCATAGAGCAGAGTCAGTACCCAGACTCTTTATTTCCATGAAAGCACTAATATAATCTTAAGAAAACATTGACAGACACAGAAAACTTTAAAAGAATCTGACTAATCATTACCAGAAAATGCAGAAAAAGTATGAAAAAGTGAAATAAAATCAGTCTACTAGTGTTATATTTTGGATATATTGATGTGTGTAAGTTTCAATTTAATGACTAATAAGAAAAATGGATTGGATTTATATATAAATTGCGCTTTTTTGGACAGTCAAAGCGCTTTACATTAGTGGTCTATTATTATTCATTCACTCTCACATTCTGGCTCTAGTGGTGGTAAACTACATATATAGTCATAGTTGCCCTGGGGCAGACTGACAGAAGCATGGCTGTCATCTTGTGCCTACGGCCCCTCTGACCAACACCAAACATTCATACACCAGTGTGAGTGACACTGGAGGCAAGGAGGGTGAAGTGTCTTGCCCAAGGACACAATGGACTGACCAGGACAGAGCAGGATTCAAACTGCCAACCCTTCAGTTATTGGACAACCCACTCTACCAACTGAGCCATGGCTGGGCCTTTTATTGCTGTAGCCGCTGTGAGGTACTTTTTTCAACTGTTGTGCAGTTTTTTTTAAACCAGGGGTCGGCAACCTGCAGCTCCGGAGCCGCATGCAGCTCTTTCATCCTTATCCTGCGGCTCTGAGTGGCATGGGAAAATAAATTACTAAATAATAATACTATTTAATTGAGGTGTACTTTATTTGTTAGTTTTACATTTTAGTCCTAAATTGTGATCTTGAAATACAAAAATATTATTAAAATAAATATATTTAGTTTTTCGTGGCTCAGAATAAATGCCATACTGGTGGAAGCTACTGAATACCCACCAAAATACGTCCATTTGTCAGAAATTTAAACCCCAGCAAGGAGAATTATGGAGAAATGTAAGAAAAGAAAAATATCTGAAGACCTGGTGACGGACCTGGACCTGAAAGCACAAGTGACTGTTAGCGAACCTGGACCCGAACACACGACGTACAGGCTCAGTGTGGAAAAAAAAACTAAACATAAATGACAAGTCCCACAGGTCAAAGGTTAACCGGGTCTGGAGTGTCTGTGCTTTACACTGCACCAGTGTAAAGGCAATAAAAAAAAAAGCAATACAGTGTTCTCTTCATTTTAGACAGAACATCTTCAAAAGGGTCAAAGCACTAAGTATGACTGAGGTGAACCCCCAAGCATGAAAGGGAAGTTGTTTTAAATATGTTTTCCTTTCTTTTTAATAAATGCGTTTTCTTTTCTTTTTTTGAATTTTAGACGTCAAAAAGGATTTGTGGCTTGCAGTGTTTTCTTTTCCATGGAAACTGGGTTCAAATGGCTCTTTGGGTGTTAAAGGTTGCCGACCCCTGATCTAAACTATCACATCATGTTCTATAAGATCATCATATGGTTGGTATATTGATATTCTCATAACTCAAGTGTTTGTTTTTTTTCAGTTTTGTGACATTTCCTAAACAATCCAAAAATCTGCTTAGTTTAAGAAGTATTCACAACATGCATAGGTTGACTCCATTCTTCAGTTTATAACAAATACTAAAAAAGCACACACATGGTTTTTAATGCACAGGAAGGGGATGAAAAATTATAAGCCGAAAAGTCTTTAAAGTTCTCAGATAAATGAGATGCAATAAAAAGCCGAAAACTGTATTTACCTCTGGAATGTAAGCAGCAGAAATATAAAGTTGCATAAAATGTAAATAGTCAAGAAAACTATAATCACCTCAAATCTGTACTTGAGTAGAAGTACTTAGTTACATTCCATCTGTCAAAGTCATTTTAGGTTGAACATGTAAATCTAATGGTCAGTGGTTCCAGCTGAATGGTTCCTATTTACCCCCAAACTGTGTCTCACAACATAGAGTGGAGAAACATGTTTTTAAAATCAGAATTATTTTACATTTTCATGAATGCACGTCTGGGAAAAATACAACCTGTATGCCCTATGACATGCTGGTATGAATTTACATTTTATTGTTGTTTTTTGTGCAAATTTTTATTAAATGTACTGAAAATGAAATCCAGTGTGATATATATATATATATATATATATATATATATATATATATATATATATATATATATATATATATATATATATATATATATATACATCACAGTTTCACAGGTAAGATTCTGTATAAAAATAATAAAAAAAATATAGACATTTCACACTATCAAACGTTCATGTTGTACAGACTATATGGTAGATATTTAATATGTTAAACTAAACAGCTGACAACATGAGGCATTAAATATTCCTTAATGTGTCTAAGCTGGGTTTGACATTGTTTTTCTTACCTAGAGTCAAAATAGACTCCACTAGTGATAATCATTTCAAGTTGTCATATGTGCGTGTTCTTTATGCCCAGTCAGAAATCTCACAAGATTTGATGTATGTAATTGACAGACTTTATAGCCACAAGATACTTTTGTGGCATAGCTTCATTGTAAATATAACAGTGGCCACATAAGAGAGCTTTAGTGGCAGCTGTACTGACTGTAGCTGTGCCAGGAGAGGTATGCTAATGGAGTCAGAGGATCGTTCTGTGTGCGTCACAGGTCTCCTCTGAGTATGGTGGTCAGCTGCCCACCCACCTCCTTAATTTTCATACTTCAAACACTCAACAAAGATCTACTAATACAGAACATATTGGAGGATGGAGGGCTGGGGCGCTGGACATGTAAGAGAGACAAAAGAGCGAGAGCGAGAAAGAACAAAAGCGTGTATCCACTTAATCAGTCATTACATGTATTTATAGTCCAGGGAGGTTTAAAATCAACATGTTCAGGAACCAGTCCCAGGCCTTATGACTTTATAACTGCTGTCCAAATAATCACTGCACAGATACCAGATAGGGATCACTTCTCCTTAGCTCCTGCACGTCTCCCCTTCCCTCCCTCTCACCCCTGTGTTATATACTTTTTTGAATTATTAAGGATTACTGCATATCCTACTCCTGTTTTTCTTCAGGCTTCCTGAGGTGGGGGTGGGGGGCTTACAGCTCTCAAGATAATATTATAAATAACAGCCATGGGAACAAATGTATAAATAAGACAAATGTACACTTTTCCATTGCAATTTCTGCCTGCACTTTGTATGTGTTGTCTACACACGTGTGCATGGAATGTGTTTTGTGAAAGCTGTGAAATGAAAATAAATGGGAATCTTAAACGAGACGAACATGAGTGATGGAGCTGCTCAGAGGTGAACAGAAGCATTAGTGTGTATGGTGAGTGGTCTGGTTTGGTGCATGTGTGTGTAAAGAGACGGGATGGGAAGGCTGTCTGTGTGTGTGTGTGTGTGTGTGTGTGTGTTGGGGGGGGGTTATTAGAGCAATGGGAGCGACAAGGCAGATGAGGAGAACGTTGGGATGGAGTCAGTGAAGGTCTGACATTGCCAGAACCTGCCATGTGTCACTGATTAACCAAGTAGAGCTGCAATGATTTAGTTGACAAAGCATCACATTAGTGCTGCTGATCCAAGTGTGTGTGCATATGTGTAGATTAATGATCCGGGGAAAAGCCAGATACTTGTTGACATGAACTGGGGTGCCAGAGTGATATCATGACATTGTTTTATTTCTTACAGTCTTCTTTTTTTTTTTTTTAATCATTATGAGATTGTTGAATATGACTGCAATTCTTCTTGGAAACGATAATTGCAAAACGATTCATGAAAAACACATTGCAGTAACAGCAAATATTAAAATCGAACAATGGAAAAACAACAGTTTAGCTATTGTTGTAACCATTATAATAGAACTGTTTTATAATTCAGTCGGTTACTTTCATGCAACGGATGAAACCAAATCAGATGCAACCCTTGAATCTTAGTGTCAGAAATACAAACAAAAAATACTTTACTTTAGGCCAGTGGACATGCCTTTTTGAAATTATACAATGGGCTTGAAATTGGTTTCATGGACCTTAAGTTCATGGAGATTACTCAACTTATAAAAGAGCGTAAAACCACTCAAGCCAGGAAAAAAGGTGAAAAGCACCAACAATGAGGATTTAGGTTGGCAGCAGGGATCACTGTGTCCCTTGATGTAATTTCTGGCTCAAACGTGTGCCCCCCCTCCTGGTTTAGCCAAAAGCAACAAGCTGTAAGCAGCGTGAAACTGTATCTGCTGCTACCATTTACAGAAAATGTTCATATAGATTTGTGTGCATGACTGAAAAGAGAAATAAATGTGTATTGTGTGTGTGTGTGTGTGTGTGTGTGTGTGTGTGTGTGTGTGTGTGTGTGTGTGTGTGTGTGTGTGTGTGTGTGTGTGTGACCAGAGGAAGAAATATTCTGTAAAAGTACAAATACAACTATAAATAATAATAATAATAATAATAATAATAATAATAATAATAATAATAATAATAATAATAATAATAATAATAATAATAATAATAATAATAATAATCGTCATCATCATCATCATCATCATCATCATCATCATCATCATCATCATCATCATCATCATCATCGTCGTCATCATAATAATATATTGTAAGTAAATTTCCTTCAGGTGAAACATGCTGACGTAAAAAAACTAAAATAAAATCAAGTCATATATATATATATATATATATATATATATATATATATATATATATATACACACATTATATATATATATATACATTTAGCAGTAAAATATATACATTTTACTGCTAAATGCATTTGGTGCGGGGCCAGATTAAAGTACATTAGTTCCACTTTTATATAAAGTTACACTAGATAAATAGTATAAGCCTCATACTATACATAAGGGATTATCATATGATTAATTAGAGAGGAAACAAGAATACAATACCCTAACCTGCTTATTTTTGGTGATTTTCTCTAATCTTTTAATTTTGATGAAGATATTTCAACATTTACTTGAAATGAAATAAAACCATAAGAGATGTTTGGATGGAAAATCATTCTTTATTGAACCTGTAAATATTCCCCTAGAAAGAACGTGTAAACTGAATGTATCATAATGTGCAGACAGTATTTTGAAGCAGACCTATTCTTTTGTTAATTCTAATAATTTCACATTTTGACGCAAGACTTATGTTGGAAACTTGAGCCAACCACCTTTTAAGACTTGAGTTTTCTTTATCAGTAACACACATGACGTAAAATGTCATTAGTTTTATTCCAGAAGCATTTTCCTTGTAGACCGGTGTTATTTAGTTTGAACATTAGTCATCTTAAAAGGAATCAGTTGAATACTTGTAATAGAGTGAAAAGAAGAATACTTCCCTCTGAAATGTATTTAAGTGATACTGTACAAAATTGACAGATATCTCAAAACTGTAATTAATAGAGCACTTGAAATACATGCACTTACTTCCTCTCCATCATTGATGATCGAGTGCATTTGATAGAGGTGAAAGGGTCAAGTAGACTAGACAAGAGGAGATAAGTGTGGGACAGGAACAGCCGACACTTTTGTTCAACCAAAGCTGAACCTGTTTTATCTCACTGTGAGGAAAGAAAAAGGGAGAGGGGTCTTTGCAGGGACAAGGCCAGGCTGGGTGAGCAGGAGGGGGTGGATGAGGCTGCTGTAGGCCAGGGGGGTCTGTCTGTCTGTCTGTCTGGGAGCTGCTCTTGGGGCTAACTGATTAGGCCATAATTTTAGGGGTGTCTTGAGGGAGCAGTCCTCTTTTTCACCAACCGCCACCACCCATGGGAAGCTGGTGTAGGTGCAATAAGACCCGGAGAGTATCACACACACACACACACACACACACACACACACACACACACACACACACATGCACACACATACACACAAACGTACAAATGCATGCTTATGAAATGATGGATAAGCAGACGTGGGGATTGAGAACAGGAAGTGATGATTTAAACAGAGGGCCAGAGACGCCAGCAACAGAACTACTTACCCCCCTTTTCTCAAACTATATGCACCCTGGAAGGAACAAGTAAGCTTTGAATTATGCTTCACAAGTCAAAGTCTTCCACCTTAAACCTTTCACTTAGATGATAATTTATAGACTCACAAATTTGGAGGCTGAGGTTACTGTCATAAAATCTATGTTGGACACATGGACATATTTATGTCCATATTAATTAATGACTGAGTATGAAAAAGTAAAATAGAAAATGTTTGTCTCAAAAACTTAATGTAGGATTTATATACAATCAAATTTTCACTGTGTATATTGTATATTCTGAATATTTGAGAAATTTCTCTTGTTTGTTACATATGTTAATTTTATACAATGTTGCTTTTAAAGTTGGAATATTATTTTCTTACAGACATAATCAGAAATTCCAAGGTGCATTTATCACATACTCCCAGAAACAATTTAACAATCAAGAATCAAGAGTCATAGTCACAATCATTACATGACAGTATACAACAGTGTATATATAATATTTATTTATTTATTTATTTATTTATTTATTTATTTATTTATTTATTTATTTATTTTATTATATATTGTAGTTTAATTGATACTGATGCTAATTTCGCAACAGGGACTGTGGCCATTCAAGATAGAAAATGTATCAGAATTATACAGTAGAACATCATATTCATACTGTTAAACCAATACACCAATAAATCAGTTAAGACTTATTTGTGGACCTAGTTTATACTCTTTTTTTTTTAGATGTTTTGATCCACCCTGGCACATATTGGACACTTGGATGTAAGAGTGTTCTTGTATTTATGGGTGTTCTGTTTGAACACCCATAAATACAAGTAATAACCTACATCCCAAACTAGAACCCATTAACACGTCATATCTTAAGTAATACGAACAATGTAATGGTTGTAATTTAAGCGTTGTATAATATTTATTGCTGCTAGTTTGAAGCAAAGAAGCTGATATTTATCTAGTAATTACAGGTACTAAAGCCCAACCCTGGTTTGTGTTTCTGAATTGTTTGTGCCATTGCCATGACACTGTGTGGGTCTCCACTGTCAACAAGCAGCCTGCAATCTCCCATTAGATCAGATGCTATTAGGGCAGAGGAGTCACTAAGCAAACAATATCCTAGCCTTTATCTAATCTAGTCAACAGGGATGAGCTGGACTTTGAGTCAGACAGACGGGGCAGTTTGTCCACAAGTATTGTTTGGCACAGGAATAAAACGCCACTCAAGATCAGACGAGTCTCCATTGGTCAATTCTCATGACGGTACTCATGTGGAGTACAAGCTTTATGAGCAGGAATCAGATAAGGGCTTGTGGAGGTACTTTGTGGAGGGTCAGATAACGTCTGGTGCTGATGATTGGAGATGGTGCAGTGGTTCCTTTCATGCAACTGCATTAGATGTCATTCAGTGGAAGGATATTTAAGGAGAGTCTGTGGTCTATAACAGGAAAAAAACCCCATCTGTTTTGTTTGGACACAGTGAAGGATGACTGAATAGTGTTGGAAAGATGTTTTCATTCATTAAATAAAGGTTTACGTGTTTTAAAAATCAATGTCTAAACAAAAGTCACATCCCTAGTGCAGAATGAAAGAGCTTTTGTTTCATATGTTGCCAATAATTATAATCATATAATACCCGCTCCTATAGTTTTAAATGTAAGACTTTGTTTAATGTGCAACATTGCATCTGTTGAGTGTTTTCATATGGTATGTCTGTATGTACGTATGTGAAATATGCCTAAAACAATTCAATAAAAAAACATTCAAATATAAATGTAAGACTTTGGAGATAGAATAGAATTTTTTTAAATGTTATATTTATGGACTTTTCATCCCTTTCCTGTTTGATGAAAATTCTATATCTTGTATCATGTGTTGATTTGGAATTTTTTTTTAATATATAATTTTATGGATCAAGTGTTTTTTGTAGGAATTGAGAAAATGCTGCTTTTTTCAAGGTGTTCAGATGAAAATGACAGAAAATGCATTTTCACATAACTGAAAACAAAGCAGTTACTTGACATGATAAAAAGCTTACTTTGCTTACTAGAGATGTGTGGTTGTCACAGAGCAACAAATGTAAACAAATGATGATGATCTTGGATTATGCCCAAGATTAGACAACAAATAGTATATAAAGTGCTTCAAATTAATCAATTAAAGCAGTTAATTATAAAACATTCATTAATCTAACAGTAACATTGATCCAATAATATCACATGTCATCACTTTTCTTAATCTTCAGAGCTAAAATATACATTTTTAAAATAGACTGTTTGCTTGTAAGGGAGTATTTCATGTATTTTACTATAAACCACTTAAGGATCTCAGTACCTCTTCCGGCATTGATTATTTCTAGTTGAACAGCAGGGGACATATAAAAAAGAGGGCTTTCTGTAAAAACAAACAACAACAAAAAACCACCATCACTTTCAAAGAATCCAATATTTTCTCTGAAATTCACACTTACAGGACTGCATTAGTTGTCACATTAAATTATATAAAGAGGAGATCCCTTCACAGCCAATATGGACAGGAGGAATAATTACTGCAACCACAAGTTGTTACAATGTACAGGGGTGTGTGAGTGTTGTCTGACAGGCATAAAAAGTAAAACAATCCTTTAAGCTTGATTCTGGACCGGACTCTCTTCCTGCATTAAGGTTGCCACAGAAATCTAGGAGGAAATCACCTGTGCTTATTCTGGAAAACATAACGTCTTCCTTTCATGGTTTACCTCTGTGTAGAGAAGGACCAACATACAGTGAATGTTTGTATTTAATACCTTTATTTGTCATTCATCACCCAGCTCTTCTCTCTCTCTCTCTTCTTCTCTCTCTCTCTTCTTCATGGCTGAATGCTTTGGTCCAGGCTCAGGAGGCAGAGGCGGCTGTGTATGCGGGCGCAGCCTGGCCCGGCCTGCCCAGCATCAGGCTAAGTGCCTCTGACAGCCCACCGCACAGTTATTAACTGTGATCCGCCACCACAGGGCCTGGGCAACCCCGCGCCGAGGGGAGGGTCCACCAGAGGGCTCTGCTCTAAACACAAAGACTGCTTTCACCTCTCGCTCACTCTCCTCTGCTCTCCACCATGTACCCTCCTGACCCCCCCCCCCCTCACTCACACACATTAATACATATTTACCTCATTTCACATACTGTGCATACAGATTTTCTAATATGGAGCTATTCATGTGCCACTGCAACTTCTGGAAAGCTGCTCCACCAGCCGTCCAAGTCCCTGACACTGATGTGCTGAATAAAAATGCTTTTGTAAAGGACATCTGTGAAGGTGGTTGTTTTGTGAATGATTGCTGCAGGCTTTATGTATATACAGACTGCTCTAACATGCAACTGAGGCATGTAAAGCCTTCGTTGCCTATGGAATGCTATCCATAGACTTGTGGCTTTCATCCATATAGGTGGTCTATAACACTGTTTGTCCTGCACTCGCCCTCCAGTATTGCAGCAAACCCCTTCTCTTCCTCAGGATGTGGGAGAGTGCAGAGCCATCAGCTCTTTCAAACAACAACGCAACACAGGTCATTAGATGACAAAATTGGGAGTGAAATAAATAAATGTTATTGAGTGGGAGGACAGAGACAGACAGAGGCAGAGAGACAGAAAAGGGGAGAGAGAGAGAGAGAGAGAGAGAGAGAGAGAGAGAGAGAGAGAGAGAGAGAGAGAGTGAGATCCATAATGACAGTTGACTATGTTTAGCCCCCAGAAAGGCACTGGGATAAACAGCAGCTCGTCCTAGCTAACAGGAGGGCTTTAAGTCGCTGAATTGAAAACCCCCAAAGCCACTTTTTCCTGCCCACACTGGCCATAATGAGAGCCCCACCATTCAATTGTTGAATAGTTGAGGCTTTTCCCTTTGAGGTGACTGGCTTTAATATAGCAACACGACATACACAGTGGAGCAATGGACGTCCCCAGCAGTGTTCAAAGCTGTGGCGGGCTAAGGATACGGCTGACATGCATTATTCCTTACAAAAGCTGCCCTTTGTTTGCTTTATGCTCAGATCCCACAAATTGTAGGCTTTGTCCATCAACATTTCTTATTTCAGGCAGAGTCTCCCCCCCACCCCCAGTGCCCCCCTCCTTTTCCCTGCTGTCCTCTCTGGCCTTGGCATGTGTTGGTACTTCATGGCATCGATAACTACACACGCACTGAAAACAAAGTCTGTTAAACACATCCTCGACACAGAGGGAATTCCTGAGGAAGGATGTCACTGTAACCTGTCAATTCTTAACGTGTAAAATTTAGTTCAGATGAGATGAGCAGATTTTTATGAAGGTAGTGAATTCAGATGCCTATCAACTTCAAATTCAAACATACCTGTTACATTTCATGCTATTTTTTTTTTCACCTCAATATCTTATTTGGTTTAAATAGCATACATTTCATACATTAGTTAATTATGCTCTTCCTAAAAGCATCCACTATGGTGTTTCTACACGTCACTGTGAAAGGACATGGAGGACATCATTGAACAAATACTAAGAACATATAAGCTTATTAGAATAATTGAAACAAGATTTATTATTTACATTTTCAAAGTTTTATAAAACATAATCGAACCAGTATGTAGGACAGTTGAAAATATTGGTACAAGCGGACTATTCTTTATTTCCATTTGTAAAATGACAAGCAGAATGTGTCGACTTTCATTCACAAAAACTTGTTAAATCATTTTTGGGAACTGAATAACATCATGTCTTCTTTTCCGAGCAATGCTCCAATGATGTTTTGGGCGGTACTCTTTAGAAACCCTGCATCTCATGGGTCAGGCACCATTAACTGAACACACTGCAGAGTCAGAGCAGGTCAAAACATCCATTGGCGCCGCCACTACACACACATACATACACACACACTCTCACACAGATTGCTCAATTAGCTCTCCTTTAGCCTGTGCTTCTCTTAACCCTGCAGCTACGCTTAGAACTCATTACACTCAGGGTCAAGTGTGATCCCTGTGCTTATCTGCATCAACAACTGGCAAGTGCAGGCATATGTGTGCACATACATCCAGGCATATACACATACCACACATGAACACATACACTACACAGACCTCCGGTGAGTGTTGTGGGTAATAAAAAGTGATTTAAAGAGGGATGTGATTGAAGAGGCAATGCTGCCCTCATGTGCTCTACAATTTGCAATTACAAGTGGTTAAAATATATTATTTGTGGATGATTGGTAAATCCCCAACATAACTCACCCAGCCCTTTCTTCCCAGAATCATCTCTTACAAAAGGGTCACATAAAGGCACAGCTCATATTGGGTTGCGATGTGTACTGCCTGCTCTGGCTCCTGAATCCAGACAGCAAGTCATGAATTGAAAATTCAGCATGTAAGCATATTTACATGAACAGTATTTGGGCCAGGTGGACAGTGAGTATTCTGATGAGGAAATATAATAACAGGATTCAGGCCAGCCAGACAAGTTGTTGTTATTGTACAAGGTTTAGCTTTGTGTTTAGGCTATTGTGGCCTGAAAAGGCTTTTATCACACCAGTGCTATGAGGATGTGTTCAATTATGAGGTAAAACAGTGAGATGTTTTATCTGAATAGAATCACAAAGCATCTCTTCTCCCCTCAAGAGACTGTTCAGACTGAAAATGACTACGGGATGTGTGGTGGGCCAGGGAGGAAACTCCCTTTACCACAACCCTGCTACAGTATCTCTGTGGGAGTTCATTATACACAGAGACCGGCCACACACATAAATGCACACACATACACACAACACAGACATAGACACAGACTATTATAAGAGATTATTATATACATATTCACACACATAGTCTCTGATATGATTACTGGTGGGCAGATGTGCACACCACCCACCACACTATAAACTAACCTTCATGAATATGTCTCTGTGGACATCCCCTGCTCCACCCATGCAGACAGACTCCCTGAGCACCACCCACCTCCACCCACAAGGTGGGTGTGCATCAAGACCAGAGATAGAGATGGAAGTAAGGTATTGAATCACTTGGAGTCAGATGGCCACCATGATGGTAAAACAGACAGACAAGTTGCAACACTTGGGGTCAAAGGGTCAGAATGTTTAGATGTTTTTTGGAAATTAAATACACATTTCTCCTGTTTAATAGGAAAGGATATATCATATTTCTAACCATAACACAACAAATGCAACTAGGGTTCTTTATTTCAAAATTTAAAAATGACAAAAAAAGGTGTATGTAGAATTATTCAGGCTACCATGATTTTATATTGATTTGTGTTCTGCTCATTATTAAATACATAGGGTGCAATTTTGGATCTGAGAGACATCACATATAATATCATATCAAACATATTTTATGGCTAATGACAAATAATAGGTTAATTAATGATAAGGCATTTCACTGTAAACAAACAAGTGGCTTTTCAGTAATTGGTAATGGAATAAATCAGATACTAAATTTGAAAATTACCAAGATATAAATTACTGTCCAAAAGTATTTGGCCAACATTTGGTTTGTTGGTTTATAAAAGTTCTAATAACCACACATACATGCATTTCTCTTGTATATTCAACCTGTCTACTGTACTGTATATGCATCTCAAAGTTTTATTTACAGCTTCTGCCAAGTATCCCTGACTACCTGAAGAGTCTCTGTTTTAACACCACACAACAGGATCTCAGTTTCTGCCACAGATTCTAAAATTAATCTGTTGAAAATCCCACTTTCAGCCCAGTCCCAGTGGAGAAGACCACTACTGACATTACTTATTGCAGTTTCTTTAATTAGTGGTGAACGTGTGCTGTGATTTTGTTTACTCACTATCTCATCTATGGATTATTTTCATTTATCTTTAAATCATTAATTCACCTGTAATAGTCAAGTACATCAATGGAAATCCTTTGAAAAAGTTCAAGACAATAAAGTGCTGATCATCTCTCCTCTAGTCTTCATGCCATTGCTGAGGCATTTAGAAAAAAACAAAAACATCCACCACAAATCACATTTTCTACAACTCTATTAACAAATAGTGCCCTGCACAACAAACCACACACCCCTTGTACACATTTTGCTTGATTTGCCCTATCTCATATTATTGGGGGAAAAAAACCCTCTTTTGGTGACTGTGACCTTGACCTTTGACCTAGATTCACAAAAAAAGGGGATCTATTCTGTACCACCTTACACCTTTCCTGAACATTTCATAGAAATTGATCTATGGGTTTTTGCGTAAATTTGCTTACAAACAAACAGACATGCCACCAAACAAACCTACTTCAACACAATACCCCCTCTCCCCTTTGGGGGGGGGGGGGGGGGGGGGGGGGGGCTGGGTAATTATATAAATAAACAGGATAAGCAATGATTCCAGTCCCTGAGGCTTTGCTATCTAAATTGCCCATGAGTATAGGTTGATCATTTTCAAATTTTACCACAAACAAAATTTAAAAAATTGATTAAAAAAAAAAAAAAAAAAGCGACATCTCTGTGAAAATGTTCTTGCTGAGGAACAACTTATTACATGTGGTAAGTCCCTCAATTACAGTCAAGTTATACTCTGCTCTAAAGCCACACTTTCTCCATGGCCACATCTATCTACAACCGTTCAGATGAGTCAGTTGAAGACTGTCTGAAGTGGTCAGTGCCTTAATGTGATGGGTTGAACTAACAAGGCCAGCACATGGTGAAAATTCCCCTACCGTCATTTGCAACACTTGTCTTATAGCAGATTTACCACTCAGAGGTAAAAGTCAAGTCAAGCTTTACCTCAGACTCTGACACCACCTACTGGTGAAGTTATGGTATGACATCTCTTCAGAATTTGTAGAAATCTTTATTTATATAATCCGTCCAAAGAACATTACCTCCCAGAACACTCACTAAAAATGGTAAAATAATTCACAAGTAAGGCCATGTTACTCAAAAAATTTGGAGGCAGCATTGCAGCAGATACTAAAAACAATGGGGAAGTCTTAAATGAGGTTAAACCATAAAAAAGGGTTGAGTTGTGAACATTAACAGGAAAAAAAAGGAATCATTCCCCTTCCCAAGTCAGGAAAATTATAATATCCAAAAGGGATTGTAATGTCATAAAGTCTCAAGTCCCTTTATGTTACATTTGATCCAGGAAATGGTGTGGGACAATGTCAGAGGAGAGTGAAATGAAAAAAAAAAAAACCTGTGCTGTGACACTGGAGGAACTGTTGATATGTTCGGCCCACGAGACAAGGACTTAAATAGCACTGTTGAAAGAAAGAAGCTCATCTCTTGCAACCGTGACCCTATTGGATGTAGGCAGTCCTCACATCATAATATGTTAAACACAAACACAAACAAAAAAAGGATTTTGTTTTTCTATTTACAAAGAATCATTGAACAAGAATTTGACCAGTGGAAAATATTTTGTGACTGAACAGCTTAAGTTATTTGCTGTACATTCATAAAACTGATTTAAAAAAGAAAGACCAAACTTCAGGTTTGCACATGTTGGCGGGAGTTGTTCAGAGATGGTTTAGGGAGTTTTCCATTTCAGATGTCCAGTTTTTCAGTAGTTCATTTCTCAGCAGATGTAACAGTGTTTAACTGTTTTCTCCAAAAATCTATAGTGGTTGACACATGTAGGCCTGATCTCAACACTTCACGTGGAGAATATTTCTATTATAATATTGGAACATAAACAGTACAAAGACAATGCATCCTTTCCATTTATATACCTCGAATAAAATGTCTGTAATTGTGTTACTGCTGTAAAAACAAATTGGACTCAAGCCCTCCTGAGAACTACCTGAAAATAATAAATACACCCTGGCCAAAGTTATGGAGCACGCTCCTGTTGGTAGCAAGTGTGTGTGTGTGTGTGTGTGTGTGTGTGTGTGTGGCATAAATTCAGTCCAGGCTATTTCTGTTGGTGTTAGTATCCTTGTAGTCCATTGTAAATCTTTTGTACAGATCCCTGCTTCAGAAGATTCCGAATACCTGCAATAGAGTGATAAATGTTATGAGCAGCACATCAAAAACTGTTAAATCTCAATCTATGCAAACACTTTAAGAGCTGTGATTAAGGCATTCATCTACATACAGTTCTCAACTCTAAATACATGAATGAAAATCCAGCATTTTTACACTCTCTTGATTCCTCTACTAATGCAGCATTTTGAGGGAATTGTTAAATTGTTGATCTTACATGTGAACACTTTTTAAAAGCCTGATAATTAGTGATTTTGATAAGCATAGTTTGTAATAAGTTTGTACCATCAGTTAAACCTTCATTATTGATGAACTGGTATTCATGTATAGAAATGACTTTAATTCGCTTAAAAGTAAGCTGTATACAACTACAGATATGGACAATTTAAGGGGAAAACCAGCATCAAATGTGTTAAAACTGAAGTGAAACCACTTCAGAACACGATGAAAAATGGCTCATCTGACCATATCACTTTTCAACGTCTGTCTCTCTGCAGATCTACACATCTCTGCTACTTTGTATGATTTGACATTGTGTACCGGGTAAGGAAATGATAATAGAATGTTCACATTGTCATCTGGTAACTCATAAGTGAATTGAAATTTGAGACTAGTGAAGATTCACACTTCTAGTGCATTTCCCATTGATCTATATGCAGATGTCACTTTAGTCATTGTTCATACTGAAACACAAACAAGTTGAGGAATTTTATCTTTGAAGTTCCTGCAATCTGCACCACAACGTTCTTTATAAGTTACTCGTATCTTTTTGCTTACATCGTTATCCGAGTCAGGTGGACCTGCTCAGTCTTTGCATAAAACAACAGAGCATTCTTGGAAATTAATTACTCTAACTGAACCATGGAGTATACATATGAGGAAGGACCTGTTTTTACTATGCTTATTCAGGTTTTAGTTTGATATGTAAAAATCATGTAGAATACAGTACAAACAGGTGGCAGATCAGTGTTCCTAAGCTTTTCCCAGTCTCACCATCTTTCTGCTGTTCATCCAGCTGTGTCTGAGGAAACTCTACATCAAAGGTGATTATGAGAGAACCACGGATATTAATGTTGTCAAAGTTTGGCAGGCCTTCTCCTTTCTTCCACATACGTGCACCAGGCTTAGTGATCTTATCTCTCACTATGTGGACCTGGAAGAAGATGATAGATCAGCCATTGACTTTCAATTTAACTCTTACTGTCAGTAAAGTATAAATTAAAAAAAAAAAATTGTTTGAAAGCTTATATAACTAGATAACATTAACTTTGAACTGACCTTATGGCCATCCAAATGAACAATGTCCATCTCAAAGCCAACCAGTGCCTCCACCAATGAGATTGTGACATTTGTGTACAGGTCATCTCCTCTGCGCTCAAACACAGGATGTCTGAAAGAAATGGATCGTCATATCAACAATACAGCTTTAATCTTTTTCAAGTGATACTTGGCACAATTAAGTTACTTGTTCATGCAGTACAAGCAAAGTTTTTCTTACTTCAAAACTTTGATGCGGAAACGCAGATCTCCAGGCTCTCCATCGATGTGTGGTTCCCCTGTGTGTTAAATGTAAGATCTTAAGTGTGCAACTTTTAAAAAAAAAGAAAAAAAAAAAGAAAAGACTTTAGCATATCAATTTAAAAAATAACGCTTCAGGTATCCTTACCTTCTCCAATGAAGGGGTATTCCATCTCATCTCTCACACCCTGTTCAATCTCCACCTCTAATGTTCTTTCTTCATTGACAAGTCTGTGATCAAGATGAAAGTTACATACACAATGTGAATAATTACACAAATCATGTTATTTGTAGCAAACCTTTAAATTGAGTCCTGGTACTAACAGACTGCTCTCAACTATGACATGTTTTTATATTTTCTCCAAGTAACTCAGATTTGGAACTGAATCTAACCCACATGAATAAAGACAAATTTATATGTTGCCTATATCTCAAGACTTACATATGTTGATAAATGTACTTTTGTCAGACTATACAGGAAAGCAGGGTGTGATTTATAAAAACGGGGGGGTGGGGGTGTTTTGAAAAAAGCTTGCGTTGGATGTTCCGACCCTCATTCCAGATTGTAATCATATTACTAAATGGAGGAAAAGAAAATAACCAGGATTCCCCAGTAGCAGTGAGCAAAGAGGGAAGAGCCTAGCATCAGACCCCCCGTCCCATAGTACGGATGGAACAGACCCGATGTCCAAAATCAGAGATGGGGGGGGGGTCCCCATGAGACAACAAAATTATTAAAAACAGTAATTCCCAATGTTTGATATGTGACTGATTAATACACCTGGTTATGTACAAAACATTGATACCAATTTCTCTTTCTTGTGACCATGATGGCAGATTGATTAAGATGATTAAAAAGATGAAAAACTTACTTTACATTGGGACACTCGTCACACACCATCTCCTGAGTCATCTGGAAGCGACCAGGTCCAAGCTGCGTTGTCCTCATCTCCTGTCTACAGTTGCACTTCCTTTTGCCAGGAGCTTCTTTGGCTATAGGCTTGTTACGTACCACCTTGAGCATAAAGTGGTGCAAGGCCTGACTTAGTAATTGGTTGAGTTCAACAATTAAAGTATTGTATTCTAAAACAGATAAGTAAGTTTCTAATTAAGAAAAAAAAATCCTGAGACGTTGCTGTAAAGGAATCTTCCTCACCTCAACAAAGTTTCCAGAGTAAACCTCTTCAAGTGTGACCTCCAGGTCCAGTATGATGTCATTCCCTCTAGGAATATTCCTGTCTTGTTGTTGCCGGTTGCCTCCAAACATGAACCCAAAGTCCCCAAAGAAGCTACGAAGGCACATTATAAAAATACATGTGAAGAAATAAAAACAAAAAACAATTGAGGTTTTGTTTTGCTGTTGTGATACAGTTCCTCAGAATGTGGGAATATTCTGTACTCTTCAAATTAACAGGAGTATGGTTTCAGCAAGCACATTTTGGATATTAGTGGGTGGCTCAAGGAGTAAAATAGCATTTTTTTTTAAAAACTTGTTTCCTTACAAGAGTAATGTCAGCTGCATACAAGAAAAAGAAGCCAATGCAATTAAGATTCCCCTAATAAACCAACCTGGAGAAGATATCGTTGTGTGAACTGTGGTGACCTTCTTTGAGCCCGTCCTCTCCATAAGCATCATATTGTTTCCTTTTTTCTTCATCTGAGAGCACCTATAATATAACAGCATGCCAGCCATTTACATTTCAGACTGCCATGAAAATCAATACCATGAGCAGCTTTTCCTGTACAGTGTAATCCAATACAAAAATGACAAAACCAAGCTAATGGCTACCTATATATTTTATATTTATTTTTTTCTTCTAAATATTCCTTGTTTTAGGAAAGTTATGTATGATAATTGTTGTCGCACCTATCAAATCACGTGCATACATTCAACTAAAACTGCAGGATTTGGTGAAAAAAGTCATACAGCAATTATTGTAGACAATAAAGTCTCTTAATGTCCACATGTCAAAGTGTCGTCGAACAAGACAATGAACCCTAAATTGCTCCCAAAATGTCTGAAAGGCTTTGTAAAGTGCTTGAAGCACCATGAAGGTGGAAAAACACTGCAATCCATTTACCATTTTAGATACACTGATCGTAGTGATTTTTTTGCAGTGTCAGTGTCAGTGAATAATAAAAACAAATCTTCTTAGACAAATGGAATCTTTGAACAGCCTTTGGGATTATATCACTACACAAATTGACACCAGGATTTGATTAATTGTGCAGCATTGTCATTTGATACCAAATGTCAATTCATAAGGAATGTACCGTTATCTTTTAGTTGGAGTAAAAAAATGTCAAGATGTTGAAACATAAAACCAAAGAATTGAAAGGTGACTTATGTTAAACTACAAATAATAAATAGGTTCACAATTACATTATTAAACTTCATTGAATGTCAAAAACACCACAGATAGAAAATTAAACAAAAGCATTGTACTGTAATATGTGATGTTAAAGTACAATTACATTTTTATCAGAATGGACTGCTTACATGGAACCAGTATTATGGACTGTTCATTTTAAATTATTGTTCAACCCTTCATCTCATTATAGTGTATGTGTGTCTCCGGTGTGTTTGCGCCAATTTTCCACAGAAAATCCCTGTAACTTATAAGTATAATGGGAACATTTGATACGGAAACACCTGGAGTGTCTAAGCCCACTCCTAGTCATCCACGTCTGTTTTTTCTGAATGCAAACGGAGCTGCGTAATAGCCAATCAGATACAGCCACACGGTCTAGACAACCAATCACAGTGGCTGCACGGTTTCCAACAACAACCAAGTAGCCAGTACAAAGACTTTTGTATGAGTGCTTCAGGCGCTTCCGCACTCAATTAAACAGCATCACATAAAAACTAAAATTAGCGTAAAACACGTATGAATAAAAATACATTCGGGGTATCTTCTCATTCGTTCCATACAAAAACAAATGCAGTTTAAAAAACAACAGGCAAATACCCACCTCATAAGCTGCCCCCAAATCTGCAAATTTATCCTGAGCTTTTGGGTCGTCTTGGTTTCTGTCCGGATGTAACTGAAGAGCCAGTTTTCTGTAGGCCTTCTTAATGTCCCTCACTGATGCACTCTTACTCACTCCTAAGATCTTGTAGAAATCTCGCCTTCAAGGTAAATAAAAGAGGTTATGAAACAGAATGACATGTATAGCAAGAGTAAAATGTACATTTGTTATCACTGTTGCTACGTCCACATAAGGAAGAGCTTTGATATCATCAGTATTTAACCCATTATCTACAATATCTATGAAAAAAAGAAGCTCAGTATCTCTACTAGCTAGGAAGCTAACGCTAACTAGCTAGTGTTCGCCAAACAAAACATGGCCGTTATAGTTATGTTGAGCAGTAGTCTCTGTAATATAAACGCTAGATAATAGCTCCTAACAGTGAAACACAAGAAAACTCATACAACCAAGCTATAATTTGTGTTATAAGTCTGTGTCTGTCCTGTCCACACATGGAGAGCGGGTCTAGACCAATCACAGTGGAACATGTGTACCAGCTGGAGATGCTGTTTCACTGTTGTGAGCTACTCTCCAAGAATAACCAACTTACCCCGCAAGCACCATTGTGACAACATAAAGAAGAAGGAAGCACACATGGCACAGATTCCTCCCTTTGGCAGCCATAGATCCTGAAAATTGTATTAGAAGGGCCAGGAGAATAACCGGCTTTTTGAAGGTTGGAACCTGCTGCAAGTCAAAAGCCTTCTTCCTCCTGTCACAGAAGCCCCTCCCACTGGATGACAACGAATCCGCTTCTGAGTTCAAACCCCGCCCACTTTTAAAGAAATACATCTGATTGTGCATTTGATTATATTATTTAATAAATTTCGATATGCGCATGTTTGTTCCATATTGTTTAGTAGTAGTAAAATAATTAAAATCAAAGTAGATCTGGTTTGGTTTTTATCGAATGATACGGACCATGGTGCTCTATTAAGCGCGTCCCCGAGAACTGCGCGCAACAGATGTCAGACCCGAACAGAGAGGAGGGCGCCAAATAGGAAGAACTGCAGATAAAACATGTACACAGTTCGAAGGGAACTCTTCAGCCACAACAACACCAACGAAATGACTCTTTCCACTCTCAGGTCTCACTGATCAGACCTTTAGACCTCCTCACAAATAGAAGGACCAACAACAATGTCCGGGGGTGAGTTCCTTCCATAGCTTTTCTTTGCAAGCTTCGCTAGCTAACATCAGCTATATTACTTATGGGTACATTAATTCAGTGGAAATCTAACAATTAAGCCCGCGTTTGAATTCTCATACCCTTATTGGAGTCAAGCTACATACGTTTAAGGCATTTTGTTGGCGTTCTATAAGGGTTTTGTGTATTTTGTGTAAACTTGATAAGCTTTCTAAACTTAGTGTTGTGATAAGTCAGGTGTTGATGGCATGAGTAGCCTAGTTCCCAGTCGCCATGGGTGCATCATCTAACTTAGCTTATTATATCACAGTTGGGTCAGCCAAAATGTAGATGCATGTAAAGACAACATATACATCTCTGCATTACTGTACAAAAATTTATACCAACACTACGTTTGCTGGTTTAGTAAAGTTATGACTTCACAAATGCATTGCACAGGTTCTGCATTTATATACAGTATATTTTTTAATTTAAACTTTATTTGATACGAACATACATTACATTTGGTAAACTCGCAAGGAGAGACAAGATGTTTTGTATCAGACTTTGACTAAGACTTTGTCACAGTATTATACACTCTTGTTGCTGTTTAGAAGTTCAATTCTGGAATATAAAACTCACTTCAAACCCAAACTCTTAAGCATTATGTGGATCTTATGACCATGTTTGCTGCTACATTACTAACTGTTCTGCAACTGCTATACAACTAATGTTGCAATGTACATAGTCCATACCATATAATTTACAATTTTAGATGTGTATAACTATTTCTTACATTTTAAAGTGTGCATTTAATCTCTTGTATTGTCTTTCAATTATTCTATATGAATGGTGAATTGACATGTATACATGACTTTAACTGCCCTTCTGTATCTGTATGTAGTCTTATGATTAAGGGTGTGAAACAAGATTTACATTGTCTTGTGATTTAATTAAGTGATAAAAGCTTTACTGTTTTAGATAATAGAAGGAAACTAAGCATTTTTACTCAAGTTTTGCATTTTTACATTTTTGATACCTTTTAAATATTTAAAATTAAATAAGTTTACTCCATTAAATCTTCTGGCAATTTTTTTCAGTAGAATCTTCTATTTGTGCTGGGGTATTTTTAAGTACCTTTAATGGTGTAGCTGTTTCTAAGTTTTTGCTCATTTTGTCTAATTTGTAGATCCTCTTATTTTCTTTACAGAAATGGAGGCAGATAGTGTTTGCATATGGCCACGCATGGAGCCCTTTATGTTGGGTGCCCTACAGGTGAATCAATGTAGTACATATTTACTGCATTGTTAATTAATGTGCTTCCTAAATATTCTCAATTAATTCAACTATAATGGAACCACAGGTGGCACCGTCTTCCAAGCTCAGCCTGCACTATCTTCGTAAGATGGCGGTATATGTAAGAACACGGGATGGCTGCTTTCCTATTTTGGGCTGGCCAATGTGGAGGCATATTGCCTGTGGAAAGCTACAGCTTGCTGAAGACCTTGCATGGCTCTACTTTGAAACCTTTGACCTTCTTATTGGTCACACACCTGAAGAGAGATTGGAGTGGGCAGAGTGTTTTTCTCAGTGCACCACGAAAAGTGAGCTGGACCAACAAAGGAACAAGGTGAAAAAGACAGAGGTGGAATGAAATTCAGTAACCTGTAAGGTATCAGTTTACCCATGAATGTAACACTATTGTTGTCACTTTGTCAGATTTTAACTATGTCTGCCTCTTTTGAGGTTGTGCTACATATTTCACGATAGTTGTTTGCAGATTCTGAACTGAAATAAATACAAAGACAGGGTAAAGATGCTGTTGTCCTGCTTTTAAATAGGATGTCTGTTTTCTATTTAAACACTAGTTATCTGTGGACACACTGCAGTTTCTCCTCTTCCTCTACATCCAACAACTGAACCGTGTGTCTCTACGTAACTCTTTGATTGGTGAAGAGTGGCCTAGTCATCGCACTCGTTCCCCCTCATCAGAACGGGAAACTAAGACCAGCTCTCAGAACAAGGTTGCCTCAGTCACGTATTGGAAAACCATGTTACTGTGAATGATAAAATACTGATGGCAGACTTATATTAACACATCAGCAGTCATTTCTACATATTAATGCATCATTCTGATAAAATCTGCTGTATTCAGATTGTGAAAATTGATTTTTATAATAATTTTTGTTCTGCTGTTTGTTCCTTTTTTGTTCCAGAACTGGGATGATCAGGCCCACCTTTCATTTGTTCATAGCCATTTGGCTGAAATCCTGGAGCTGCTGGTAGAGCCAGGCCAGCTGTCGCACTCTGGACAGGCCCTTCGAGACTGTCAGGTCTGTGGAATAGCAGCACTCCTACATTGACTGACAGCATGTTTACTTTGAATTTAACCTTAGAAATAACAAGCACATTTTAAACAGGTTATACATTTGGTTTACAAATTAACTACTCTGACTGATGTCAAAAACATTCCTAAAATAATAATAAAAAAAAAAAAAACTAGAATGGTGCTTAAAGAGTGCAGGCCTCTGCCTCTTCTCCAGGATCTACAAACAAGAGGCAGAATCAAAACAAACAATAAATTGTGTCTTCCTCCTTTTCATTTGTAGGTGCTCAATAGTAGTGTAAGTGATGGCTACTATGGTGACTAACCACCATTTGTCAGGTAGTGGTTATTTTATTGTGTATGTATGTGTGTGTGTGTGTGTGTGTGTGTATGTTAAAATATTTGCAGCTTTGGCTTCTTTTTAGGGATTTGTTTTTCTCCCTGGTCATACCCCTCCACTATACGACAATTGGTTGTTTTTGCCTAATCCTGCCAACAGACTGACAGATCTGGGAGCCAGACGGATAAATGGGGATGATTACACAACACACTTGGCCAGAGGTAAAATTATCTTGAGGCTTTATTACTCATTTTACTGTTCTTTTTTATTTTGTCAGATATCTGTGGAAGCTGTACGGAGTCTAGGCCTGCTCCTGGAAGGCTCGGTTTGTCACAGAGCTGTTCAACCTCTTCACAAGCTACTGACCAAAAGTTCACTTCACACACAGACTGGTTACTCCACACTCACCCGTTCCTTCCCTCTGCACAAACTCCTGTCTTATCTCCAAAGCAGCCTCACACTGAATCCTTTTGGAATAACTGCATGTCTTCGTGCTGGCAAGAAACTAGCCTGGGCTCAACAAGGTATCGAAATATTTTTGAGTGAGGTTTAATTTTTTTTTCTATTTTTACCAAATCTGTTGAGTAATAGATACAACAAATCATAAATTGGTGATAGATTCAACTTTTTATTTATAGCTCCCATATCGTTACAGTCAAATGCATGTCTTAAGATGGACCTGGACAGAGCAAGATCAGGTTCAATTAATTAATGTAATAATGTGGGATGTGTTATGATCTCTGAACAAAATACATTGTCACATACTGTAGGCGATGGAAATATTCCATGGATTTATTTTTGTCAACATTACATGAAATATGAATTCATTTAGATAAACGTAGATGGGATACACTCAGGGCAGGCCAGAAATGGGTATAATTTTAGATATATTTATGGCTATATAATGTAAGGGTCTGCAGCAAAAGGAAAGTAGACTGGGTTGTCAACATGTTATAAACTGGTGTTTGAAATGTTCTGTTCCAGGCGTTTACACCTGTTTTGTCTTTGTTCTAGTGGAAGGGGCAATGAAACGAGCTAAAATTGCACGGAATACTCACACAGCTCCACCTGGAAGTAAGATGGTGTTAATGTCTCAGGTCTTCAAACAGACTCTGGCTAAAACCTCAGAGAGGTTGATGGGTACAAATATCAAAATACACAGATGTTCTGATGCCTTCATATACCTACTCTCACCTCTCAGGTTAGGATATTTTCCATTTCTTTGAGCTTTGTTATACACATTTTAATACTAATAATCATAATAATAAACTTTATTTGGTGGTGCCTTTCAAATCACCCAAGGTAACATTACAGATAATAAAACTATATTATAGTTTTAGTATGAACCAGTTGTCACTTTTGATGTTGTTTTCCAGGTCAGTCAGTGTGGACAAATGCCGGGACAGTACAGTGGTTCTGGGTCCTGTTGAGACAAACGTCCATATCCACAGCTGTCACAATGTGCGAGTGGTGTGTGTTGCAGGCAGGATAGCCATCGGAGGCTCGTCTCACTGCACTATCCATGCCTTGACGCCAACACAACCTTTGCTTCTTCCTGGAAACACAAACATTACCCTTGGACCTTACCATACTCACTATCCATCCCTTGAGGATCATATGGCCAGTGTGGGCCTTGCTGTAGTCCCCAATGCTTGGGATTGTCCCTTGCTTTTGGGGACAGAGGGCCTCATGAACACATCAAACAATACACCTTCCAACCCAGACTCGGCCTGCTACAGTCTCCTGTCTCCAGCTGTGTTTCACACACTCGCTGTGCCTTTCCAGATGGAGGGGGATACTTGTGAGATTCCAGGGGGATTGCCACCTCCATACCAGGCAGCAGTTGATGAAAAGCAGAAGAGGATACAAAACTGGCAGAAAACTGTGTTGGAAGCTCGACTGAACAAGTGAGTGACAAACCAGGTTTACTTCACACCCCATAATTATCTGTTAAACTCTTGACAACTTTGGTTCACGGCATATTTATATCCTATTCTGTGTTCTGTTTTTATCAGTGGAAGAGCATAATGGAAAAGTCATTTTATAAATCAATAAGGTTGCAAGTTCGCCGCTTGCGGGTGAGATATTCATTAGTGACATTGGTGTCAGGATACTTGTACACTGTACCTGACCTTGACAGTACATCTAAAATGAAAGAGGATGGTAAAAAGAAGCGGCCTGGAAAGCCTGACTATGGTATGAATACATAGTCTGGATATGATGAAATGTCTGAATTTAAGCGTACAATTGGGATCAATGACTGTCTTTCAAACTGCTCTGCACGTAACTAGCCAGTGCCAATCAGAGCAATGAACAATGTGACTTATACAGAGTGATGAAAACAAATCTAAACTAGCATCTATCTCATTTTAACATCCTATAGGCTAGGCTAATTAATGTTAACACACCGGTAACCGGTGAGGAAAAATATCCAACCGTGTCCGTTACACATGCTGCTTATCTGACCATAGGCTGTATATAAGTTCCTACTTCTGCAATCTACACTGTCGTGCAAACCTGTCGTCATTGTGCTAAACCCACCCTACAATCTCACTACACAGATGGAGCATTGTGATTGGATCAGTTAACTGGAAGCGGTCTGAGGCATAGAACTGAGGCTGTATGGAGTATGGCTAGACCAACGATTCAGACAAAAAATATTTTTTGCCACTAGAGGCAGACTAGTTTACTAGGCTAACAACAGAGTGATATATCTGTTACTCTATTAACACTTTTTCCTTTCATTTGTCACTTGTCTGTAACTTGAATATTTTCTGTACTACAGTGTTTTAACTTCAAGATCCAGCCCTTCCTTGGTGACGAGTTTTTTACTATGTTTTCTCCTCAGGGAACAAAGGTGTCAGTTCCAGCAGCTTGTGGAAATGAAATTTCATGAGTGGCTCTTGGAAACGGGTCACAGGCAAGAACTTGACAGTCTCCTTCCACCTACCATTGCTCCTTTCATGGCCTCAAATACAACCAACACATCCCAAGATGATGATGCCAAACATGTTAAAATCGGATCAGCAGTTGGACAGTCGACTGTGGCTTGTTGAATTGTTGATATTTTCTTGGAATCAGTTTACACTGCAAGATATGTGTATCTATAATAATAATAATAAAAAAAAATCTTATTCTGTCAGAACCGATGACTAGGAGTATATCCTCAAATGTCCCCATGCTTAATGATGTCATGATGTGAGGCATCCCCAGGCCATGACCTTTCATTTGTACTTGATTTGAGATCAATCAGATAAATAGTTCCAGGATATGAACAAAAGACTTTTTAGTGATTTTTAAAATTTTGAGTGCCCCCATGTTGACAATCTCGAAATGGAAAATTGTCTAAAATTGAATTGGTTCTTCCCTACATGATATTCATTGATATGGAAAACATGGCATTTCTAAATCAAATATTTTTTAATATCCCTGAAATAAGCCAGGAGACCCCATTCAGACCCTTTTCATACATTTTTGTTCATGGTTACTTATGTCTACTTCATACAAAGTTGGAACCATTCATTATATCTTGAACAGAATTTTGGAGATGTCTTTAGTCTGACTGGCCCTGCCAAATATCCTCTATTAATGCAATGACTTGAAAGATATTGGGTTTTAGAAATTTCAGATTTTCCATATCCATGAATATCTTGGAAAGATGTGATTGAATTTCAGACAATCATTTAGGAGGTGCTCAAAATTTTTAAATTACTCTAGAATCTTGTTCATACCTCTGGAACTATTTGTCTGGCTTCAAATCAAGTGCAAATGAAAGGTCATGACCTGGAGATGTGCCATGTCATGACATGGCTGTCTGATTAAGGATTGGGGCATTCAGGGATATATCCTTAGCCATCGCTTCTGACAGCGTAAGCCTTGTTCAGGTTTTCCATTCGCCTCTGTTGTTTTGCAGCTGCTTTCTCTGAAAAGGCAGCTACAACTGAAACATATGAAAGCAAAGTAGGGCGTAGACTGGCATGTTGCAGAACAACATCACAGGCAGTGGTGGTGCAGACTGTAAAAGCATCTTTGAAGACATTGTGAACAAACTAAAATGTTTTATGACAGTTAAAGGAGGTTCAAAATGTCCATGTCAGGAGAAGGGTGAGTGTGACCACCATCCCTAGGATTGAAATAAAAGATGTCAAACTTAAAAAACAGACAAACAAAAAACAACAAAATAAGTTGTATTTCTTGGGCAAAAATATTTTTAAAACAATATCTTGAATGACTTACTAGAGGCTGTGGCTAAATATATACACCCTGTGAAAATCTGTTATTAAAAAATATTTCCATTAGGAGAATATGACGAATTGAATGAATGAGTGGATGTTTTATGTAAGACAAGGTAGTGTACCTTAGTTCATGTCTTGGACATGTAGTGTCTGTTACATCATAGTAAAAAATAATAAAAGAAATCAGGCTTTATATCCGAGGGTAAATAATTTCTATTTTTGTACAAGTGTTGCACTTTCCAAAGCTGACTTATTTTAAGCTTGTAGCATGTCAGCTGTCAGTAACAGTTAATAACTGTAGTTCCACTGCTCTCAGTGGGCTGGGTATTTCTGCACTTCATCCTAATGGTTGCATCAACAGCACTGTGGCCTAAAGTGCATTTTCAGAAGTGCTTAAGGTTTTTTTCCCCCTTTGATTTAATGTACGAAATGAGACTGAGACACAATTTAATCTTTTGGTAAGTTTGCAAACTTGTCGCCAAGTAAGTGGTAATGTTTAGTGTAGTTTTGTTTTAATTTCTCTATTAATTAAACAGTTATGGTCCCCTCCCCTTCAGTCATACTTACTTCCTCAACCATTTATTTATTTAATACAAAGTTTTAAAAAAGAAAAACTTAGAGCAATAACTCCCTGCTTCCACATTTTCCATTCATCACAGAATGCTCTGCACTTCACACAACTACTGCATTATTTTTCTGCTGCAACATTTACACTGTAGAAAAATGGTCTTGTTTAAAATGCACTCTGGTAAAATGTCACAATATACAACTGTAAGGTTTTTCATGTAAATGTTACTGTCATGTCTCTTCCACTGAAATTGTATGGGACTAAACTGTAAAATGCCTCACTGATGCTAAACATGCAGTTACTACACAGAGATCTAAAATAAAATAAAAAGATTTTGACTAAAATTAAAAGTCCCATTTGGGTTTTTTTTTTAATGTTTTGATACTGTCTTTACCTCTGGACACAGCATCGAGTCTTGAATCTACAATACAGGGGATTACTCTAAATAAAAGCGAGCTATAAGGATATGAATTCCTGGTGAATCTTTTGTTAGTGATAACCAATGTGCTATGTATCACTGGCAGTTGTAGAATTGCAAGTATAATGTCCACTACGCTACACTGTATTGCACTGACATGATTAATGCACTCCATTCTCCCCTAAATTAACTTACTATAGCACGTAAGGAAAAAACATTGCATTTCACATAAGCATTTAATCTCCTGTAACTTAATATGTTAGAAATTATGCATTTTTAATATACTCTATATTCAATTCAATTATTTTTTTTTTTTATAAAGCCCCAAATCACAACAAAGTCAGCTCACAGGTCTTTACAGAAACACAATCAACTACAAAAATATATGAAAAGTCCCAAGCATCCCCTGTCCTTAGACCCTCCTTCTCATCAAAATAAAACTTCAAAACCCAGTAGGAAAAAATGTATTCCAATAAAATTAATGTAAGATTTTATGTTCACGTGGCTTAAATAATAGTTCCATTACTCACTGCTGTAACTGCAAACCATAAGCCATGAGTTGGCAGACCCTAACCAGGTGGGGACAAAGTGGTGGAGCTGGCATGTGTAACATGGTGCAAGAGTGAAAGCGGGGGTGAGCGCTATGCCCAGCCAGTACAGATGTGGGGTCAGTGGACATTTCCCATGCCTAGCCATTATGCTGTAATCCTTTCTCGCTTTTCTGGAAAAACTGAATGGCACTAGAATCACTGACTCAATTTTTGGATCTCATTTTCATGACAAAGCGATTGTTCCCCGTTTGCCTACACTGTTACCGTTTATAAATGTGGGACAGCACGAATATAAAAGGGACTGGAGAGGGGCCTGTGCAACATTGAGACCTCAGGGGATCCATCACTTACTATCAACTAGGCTATCCTACATTATATACAAGATGGGCAGGGTGAGTGATACAAACTAGGACTGACTTTGGTACTAATGTTTGCATCCTTGGGGAACACTACAGAAAGGTTTTATGTAGATTTAATTAATTGTGTGACAGGAGTTTTGGCTACCATGGCTATTTGTCTGCAATAATGTGTTGTGGGTTTAATATGATGAACATTTAAACTATATCAACTGGAACCCAATTTCAGAATATTTCAGGACAACATTGTATGTTATAGGAGATATTTAAAAACTAATGTGATGTTCACCAGATTGTCTTCTACGAGGACAAGAACTTCCAGGGGCGTCGCTATGAGTGTGACAGTGACTGCTCAGATTTCCACACTTACCTAAGCCGCTGCAACTCTATCCGGGTGGAGAGTGGAGCTTGGGTGGTGTATGAGAGACCCAACTACATGGGTTATCAGTATGTACTGACGAGGGGAGAGTATTCAGACTATCAGCGGTGGATGGGCCTCAATGACCGCATCAGCTCCTGCAAGATCATTCACTTTGTAAGTTAAGCATCTCATGATTAGATCTAATCTGCAACATTTGAGATGATGTGTCATGTGTTAACCACTACCTATGCATTGATTTTTTTTTTGTCTTTAGAAGTTATAAAACTGAGGTTAATTTTTGACTGTAAGGGAGAGTCAAACCAGCGGATGGGGAAATATGGAAATATTATGGTGCTGATGTTCCCATTTGCTACCTCGACTTTGTCCCTGGTGACAAATTCCTGAATCAATCTGTGTGATCTGGCTTTGATTGAGCTAACAGTCAGCTGACCTATAGCCTCAGGACAGCTTCACGGTCAACACATTCATACAAAAAAAAAATCAATCTAGCAACTTGTAGTTGCATGCACCCAGTTTTGTATTATATATACATGCTTTGAATATTAAGGAGACTGTCAACAATTGGAGCTGTTGTTCAATAATAGACATCTGAATGATGTCAATCATTCCAGTGGAATAAGAGAAAAATCTGCAGACGTGTAGCTCTAGTGTCCGATTTCAGTCTTGAGAGCAGTCTGATGAAGAAGAAAAAACTTTAACACAGGAGTTACGCTGGTCCACAGATTGTCTCTTGATCTATTTTTGTAACACTACCATCCTGCACTCAGGAAGATTGTGAAAGCGTAGTCATCGTATAAAAAATACTTTTATTGAATACAAATGTGAACACTTAATGCATCCCCCAACTTTATTCTCTTACTCATATATCTTCCTTATGTTTAACAAACCTGTCTTGTAGACCAGTGGGACCCAATACAAAATGCAGCTGTATGAAAAGGCAGACTTTGGTGGACAGGTGTTCGAGGCCACAGAAGATTGTCCCTCACTTCTAGAGAAATTTCGCTGGAGGGAGGTCAACTCATGTAAAATCTTCGATGGTTGGTGGGTGTTCTATGAGCACCGTGATTACCATGGGCGCCAGTACTTCCTAGAGAAGGGAGAATACCGAAAGCCTGGCGATTGGGGTGCCATCAGTCCTGCGATTCAGTCCTTTAGACGCTTCACTGAGTGATTGAATCTCCATCCAGATGAATTTAAAAAATAGCTTTGACAGAACATTATGAGTCTGTATTTAAGAAGAAATTTTATTTTGTCTGAACTGAGGTCTCACAAATAAAAACATGTCTATTAAGCAAACATGTTTTGGTGTCAATATGTTTATAATATCTGAATCTTATGTGCTTATCTGATCATCCATTATACAGGAATCAACAATAGCATTTGTCTCAACTGGTAATTATGTAAAACGTCTCAAACACATCAGGTTTAGTTCATTTTCTATCATGTGTGGTGATTCAAATCGAGTGCAGGTTTCAAATCCACAATGACAGGCTGAGGGTTGAAGTGAGTTCCAAAAGAGAAACAGTTTCCTCCCCCACCTATCAGGAGCACCTCAGCTTCTTCTGGATCCAGAAGCTCAGAGCAGAATGAGTGGAGCATCAGCGGCCAAGGCACAGATGTCTAGTGAGGACAAAACAGTTATCAATTTACAATGTTCCATGTGCTTCTACCACAACTACTGACCAGGGAAAATCTAGTGCTAATAAATTTGCTTTTATGAAAGACTTTATGGCATCATTAGCCTTTTACTGGAGTAAAAAACCCAAATACCAAACTGTAGGCATGCAAATCAGCCATGAAAATGTACTCCAAGTTTGTTAAACCCCAAACATTGTTAGGAAACATTAACTAAAATTCAATTGTGCCGAGTATATAAAATTTGATTTCAAAATTTCTGAAATGCTTAAAATGCTCAAAGATATGACTGCTTAAGGTGGACAATTATGTGCAAAATATAATAGCAGTGTCATATGTCAAATACCACAGTGACTTGAAATAGAGCTTTATTGGGATTCTACATTTCAGTCACTAGAGCCAGAATTGCATTTAGACTTGCACAGAGGGAGCATAAAACCAACTTAGTTCCCAATTTCTGCAACATAATCACAATTTTTTCCTGTTTAATTACGTTTACAGTTTATATTGCTGACTATCTATAGTTAGCAGAGGGATCATCCTCTACATGCCTCATGTGCATAATTAAGCCAAAATTTCTGGTTCAAAAATGCTGAACATAAAAATACATATGGTCTAAAATTCAGTACTATATAATTCACATGCATCTCATATATCATATGTTTTAAATAAATCCCAAAATATATTATATATGGACTTCAAATTGTTTCTATAAGGCTTTGTACTAATGTATAGTAAATATATACTGACCATGTCCAGAGTGAACTCTATACTGCTCCATGTGGCAAGGTTGATCACTACAACACCAGGAACACCATCTGGATGCAGCCACACTCCCCCAAACACAATCAGCTTTTCACCAATCGCATGAGCAGAATGAGAGTATCTATAAGAAAACACATTCCATCAAGTGTCACTCCTTTTGTGTAAGAAAAATAAAAAAAATAAAAATTGAGTCTGAGTAACAACAAACCTGGGAACAGGAGGAGGACACACTTCTATTCTTTCCCAACGGAAGCCACTCTCAGTTGGTCTCAACACTACTGTGTCCCCCAGTGGCACCCCTCTTCTGTCCAAACCTCCAAACATCACCACTCCTCCTTGGTATGAGCATGCTGAGTGTGAAAGACGAGCCTCTGGCGCTGCACCCTCGACTAGGATCTGTAAATAATGCATACAGACGATGTGTTTACAAGATGGAAGAGGCCAGATATCATAAGAATTAAGTGCTATCAGTGTTCATGATTCTATTAATAGAAACATGAAATAGCTCAGCAAACCTCAGTCCAATGATTTTGATCTAGAGACAGGAATGCGCCATCATCAAGGACTCTCTCTGATTCATTCTTTCCACCAAAAATAAATAAAAAATATTTGTCTGTGGAAAAAAAATACAAGTGCTGAAACATGAGTTGAAAATTAAGTAAGAAAGGACTGATGGCTGTATGTGTTTCTACTTAATTATAGTTGCTTTTTTGATTTACTATTCTGCTAAATCACTCAGAGATTTTGTATTTCATCTCACCTTTGTGACTGACCACAGTAGCACTGTGCCTCCATCGTGGTGGGGGTGAAGCACCTGTACAGATGACCTGCTCCATGTAGAGTTTTACTATGTCTGAGCCCTCTGAGTCGAGATGTGTATGGCAGGGGTCAAGGGTCACTTTGACAATGCTTTTGACTGGGTTAAGGGGAGACGAACGACCTCCAAATACCATAACACCTCCTCCTGGAAGTGAGGTTCCAGTGTGGTATAACCGGACACCTGTAGGACGGCATCTCATCAACCCACTGTTGTCAAAAAAAACTTTGACTGATATGGTGCCACTTTTTAATTCAAGATTAAACAACCACCTTCCTTGTAATTAAAGCATAATCTCTCTGAGCAAAGAACAAACGAAAAGCTTCTATTGAAAGAAAACAGAAAACAAGCTCACCCAGATTTCCGGAGGATTCCACACAGACAGATTTCCAACCATTACAGCTCCTAAAAAGGACACTAGTTAGTGCTCCCCTGCCTCCTTTGCTGGAGCCTCCTGTTAGAAGGACATGGTCTGGGCTCATAAAGGTGGAAGCCATCCCCAGCCCCTCCATACTCACTGGTATAGTCCGCACACTCAGGGCTACAGGGCCAAATAATGGGCTCATGGATGGCAATGGAGATACTGAGAACAAAAGCATAATTATGTCAAAAATGCATTGAGAAAACATTTAAATGTGATTTCATATCTAACAATGTAATACTGAGTCCTACCTGTGGGATATGAGAGTAAGGCTTGTGCTGTCAAAGAACCTCGGGATGCAGTTAGTATGAAGTAATGAGAACATTTCTGGTGCCATTCCTGTAAGTTAGCAAACACAAATACTTAAGAGTAATATTACTGGAATAGATTTGCAACATTTCACTTATATAATTGAAAAGAGCTATCATTCCTCAAAATTAGAGTACAAAGGTTCAGTTGAAATCTTGACCTCGTATTCATCAAATGGCTCCAGTCTCTCCATTCTGCTCCTCTCTTCTTCAGGGACCACCCCGAGGTAGAAATCATTCATGTCCAGACAGACACACTGCTCCCAGCCCTGACAATGAAAGCGCAAGTTCAGGAGTGTAGCTGACAAAGTTGTATCTATAAAAATGTACTGAATCTACAAAACACTGCAAATATACAGTATTGTGAAATATAACTTGCCTTATCCAGGAACCTTTGTCTCTGTGCAGCAGTATCTGTGTACTGTTGAAGGGCATGCAGCGTTGAATTTAATTTCTTAAAATGATCTTGCATAATCCGACCAAAAGGATCACAGGGATGGATTTGTTCGTACATTAAAAAAAGTGACTGAGGTAGGAACTTTGCTGTCCAACTAATGACAGCATCTGACCTGGGAGACACACGGTGTTAAATATGTACAAACATTCCATTTCAGTTTAATCATGAAAACAATTGCAATGAAAATCTTGGAAGATACGGCAACATTGTAGTTAATGACTTAGATTAAAAGTAGAAAACATAATTATGAAGTGCTATTTTAGGTTTTATGTAACTACAGTCCTCACCATTGAGTTTCCATGTAGGTAAGTACCACTTCTGAAATAATTAGTGTAGGGGAAGACTGGTCCAACCCTGCTACACCAAGAGCTTTTTCCAACTGGGGCTCCTCTCTAACATCCACACCTAATAGTCGGTACTGGGAACTCAGTATATTCACAGGGCCTGTAAACATACAAGCAGAGATATGCTTCTCAGAATTACAAAGTATATGTAACAAACACAGAGATTGTTTTAACGTTATTGAAAATGTGCCTTTTGTATGAAAATATCTAACCTGTAGGAGAGGGTAAATTAGAGTCTAATGTTTTTCTCAAGGTGACATTGGAAGAAATCAAGGCAGCCTTGCGCCGAGTAACATCTGAGAAGTCTACCTCAAACACTACAGCCCTGTTGAGGGCCCCATCTGCATGTAGCTTAAAATATAAAGAGTCAAATCCTGCACCCAAAGACAAGATCTAGAATTTGGAGAAAGAGAATGACAGATAAATCCGAATAAAGAGAGGATATAATGAATGAAATACGTAGCCTCTTGATAGTATTGAAAAATATGTACCAATTTACCTGTCTTTTGGGACAGTCTTTAGTTATCTGCAGAAACCTCCTCACACAGTGATCTACAGCTCTGCAGCGCACATAGTAGCCCCTGAAACAAAATCAGGTCACCAAAAATGACTTGGCAAAAGTTGAGACACTAAAGCAAATCATGACTTCCATCTTATGAAATGTAAACTTTGTTACTTTTCTCTGTTCTGCAGAATTGCAAACTCATTTTAATTACTGATTATTTCTAAACAACTGTCTCAACTAACCTGTTTATGAGTGGGGCTCTCCTTGCCAATTTGCACACAAAGTACTGGAGGTGAACATCCTTAAAGTAGCCTTGTGCTGCAGCAGACACCTTGCTAACCACACTACTATCATTCGTTCCTTGTACCTGGGTCAAATTAACAAACAAAAAACAGCCACTAAAACAGTTAAAATTATAATCTATTCAAACTGACTTGTGTTAAAGTTTATCATCAAACTAAGAACACACCTGTCAGAGTTTTACTAGTATATGATATTATGTTTACTTATATACCAGGGACAATGAAGTGAAACATGGACATATAAAACATATGATAGTAAGTGCAAAGAGCATATGGAATGCAGCTACAGTATATAAACAGTGAGTTTATATTAATGTATTGACATTTAGCTATATCACATTTGTTTTATATGTTCACTGTTGGCAAATTTAATCAACAGCAAAGCACCATATTCTATTAGCTCCTCTCATGCAGTTCTATGAGAACCACTTAGCTCTAAAAAGTTTATTTTTCACATGCTCACAATCTCTGTTTTCAGCCTTGTGATACTGATATGTATCATCTCAATCAAGAATAATTCAATGTGTATATTTTACTTAAGACGCAGAATTTTTGTTTAGTTTAATAGATTGTGGACAATCCTAATTAATTAAGTGTATCAATAACAGTAAAAAGGTCAGTTTTAGCCAACATGTTTAGTATCTTGCTGTGCCCCTTGGAATGGTGCCTGACATACTTTCCTCCATTAATTAAAAAGAGAGAGCTGAGACAGCTAAGAGACAATATAAATCAAAAAAAGAGAACAGTGAAACATTGGTACAATTATACAGACACCACATACACCACAAACATTTATACCTCCTAACCCTAATAATAAAAATCAACACATTTGGAGACACTTGGTTTTAACTGCAGTGGAAGTACATACAAATTATAATCTAAAAAAATCAAGTTGTCAGACAACTAAATTCTAATAAAAATTTTACATTTAGAGATATATTAGAGTATAGTAAAACACTTACAACTAAGTACTAAGTAGTACCAACCTACTTCAAGCTAAGATTGCTTACACATTCCACAGCTGTCATTTGTTACATTATCCCAAAGTGTGCTTTAAATATTCACCCAAGTCCATAAAATGAGCAGTATTTGGGTAAATGTATGTACTTGTTTGGTTTTTAGTGTAAATGTCTTCTTTGGATCACAACCAGGGGAAAAAACTTAACCTTACCGCTGTGTCTCTTCCTTCTTTCTGCTTGTTTTTGTTTGTCGATGGCATAATGTCAACAATATGGCACACACGTATAGTATTACATCTATGCTAAGTACAGGAACGCTGGATATTTAATGATATTGATATATATTGTATAACAGTCAGTGTCTCAGCACCATGAGTACACTCATCAGTATTCAAACAATTCTTTGTGTGGTGAAGGGGTTCCGGGTACATGTGTGTCGTTTCGATATTGCGCCGCCTGTGGGCCGGAGGTCAAATAAAATAAAATAAAATAAAATAAAATAAAATAAAATAAAATAAAATAAAATAAAATAAAATAAAATAAAATAAAATAAAATAAAATAAAATAAAATAAAATAAAATAAAATAAAATAAAATAAAATAACTGTTTATTTCTTCCGAGTCATGTCAAATGGTTTCAATAGTAGCTAAATGGATACTATTAGGAAATAGGAATGTATTCAGTTTAGGTTCATGTGTGTCATTGATACATTCTTGTAAAACATACGTTTTATTCACTAAATAAAACAACGAATTGGTTGAAGCACATATATAAACTAATGTGATCTCAGTATAAAATTTTTGTGACATAAATATGTGAAGCTAGTTCATGGAAGCTTCACTGTTGGGGAATGCGTTTCTTCTTTTCTTTGACAATGCGACACAAAGTGCGCATGCGCCAGTTTACAGGAAGTGTTCACATTTTCTTTCACCAGCTGATAGCGAAATTGTCAACAGTTAAGTCTGCTGTACCTGTCCAGCTGAAACGACTTATACGGTGACTATTTTCTTTTGTTCTGATTAGTAATGATGTGTTATTCATTGTGACCGCTAATGTTACGAATTGGGCGTCGAAAGATTAAGGTTTTTATCACTTGTGTCGTCCGACATAAATGGTCGGAGCGGTGTCCCGTTAGCACATAAACGCAAGATAAGGGCTGGTGATTTGATAACAATAATGAGGAGAGCTGTTAATGATAAGTGTCGCAGTGTTGTAATGCAAGGTGCCATGTGTTTAGTCTTCGATTATTTTAATCCTCATATTTTGTTGAGCTGTGTAAAATGTCTGATGTCTGAAACGATTTATTTGCTGCAGTGATGGGTGTTCAGCATGCTGTCAGTGAGGTGGTACACACCAGTTTTGGGTGCTGCATCCCCATTAAACTTAAGTATTATTGCATGGTAATGTTATACATGTATGATTGAGCCGTATCTTCCTGATAAGCAATTAATACTGGGGAATTTAAGTCGGGTAAATGAAAGACAATGTTTTTTTCGTGTAATTCTATTTCTGAACCGAGACAATTCATCTGCAATCCAAATTTTAGAAATCTATTAAAAGCTCAAGATACAAAGAAGTGTACGCGAGGTGAGGTGTGATGTAATCTTGCACCAAACAAATCCCAGCGTTAAAAAATGTCACTTGTTTACAGCTAAACCAAGACGGAGACAACACAGGTCAAGACAATCATCCGTGAGACTTGACCTGAGCAGCAGGGTTGACAAGTGACTGATCTGACCGAATCCCCCTTCTCCATCCCAGGGAGGAGGCCCAGCCCCCCTGTTGTCTCCTACTCTGGTCAGTATGAGCTCCAGAGGGAGTGGAGGCCGCTCCAACGGCACACTACCACAGACCAAGATCTGCCAGTTCAAGTTAGTGCTTCTGGGTGACATGGCTGTGGGAAAGTCTAGCCTGGTGCTTCGTTTTGTCAAGGGGCAATTTGATGAGTTCCAGGAGACAACTATAGGAGGTGAGGACTCAAAAATCTGAAAAGTATAAGCATAGAAATTCAGGATCATTCATATGTTGGCTTAGAGGATTTTGAAAGTTGGATGACTAAAATATAATAGGTGAATTGATGAAAGCATCTCACGACACATGGTAACCAGTTCATATGTACCTTTTTTCCAGCTGCTTTCTTGGCTCAGTCAGTGTGTCTAGATGATACCACAGTGAAGTTTGAGATATGGGACACTGCCGGACAAGAGCGGTACCATAGCTTGGCTCCTATGTACTACCGGGGAGCTCAGGCTGCCATTGTGGTCTTTGACATCACCAAGCCGGTATGGTATAAGCAAGCTGATTGAGTAATGATTTATTTGACACAGTCTTAACCTATTCTAAAAATAGTCATTCATAATTCCCAAAGCTATACATGTGTGTTTTCATGGATGATTCATCTGAATTTGTTGCTGTATGTATATAGGAAACCTTTGAGAGAGCCAAGGCCTGGGTTAAAGAGCTGCAGAGACAGGCCAGCCCTAACATTGTTATTGCCCTGGCTGGGAACAAGGCTGACCTGGCAGAGAAGAGACTAGTAGAGTATGAGGTATCATGCTTTTGTCCAGCATCTTTTGCATGTCTTTTCTGGAGCTATTTTCTATAACATTTTTTATGACATTGTGTGACAGGAAGCTCAGACTTATGCTGAAGACACTGGCTTACTCTTTATGGAGACCTCTGCAAAGACAGCCATGAATGTCAATGAACTCTTCCTGGCAATTGGTAAGTATACCCTGATTTTGAAATGACATAACTTCAGACTTGGTGTGACTCTGACTCAATATGAAGCAGTGGTGATTCGGGTAATGGTTTAAGTGTTGATATGTACACTTGTGAATTTTCATGGTTCTATCTTAATAACTTGTATGAAATTAATGTTAATATACTTAATTTTTTCCACTCAATTTAGCAAAAAAGATGCCAAAAACAGACACCCAAAACCCTACACATGCAGCACGACATCGGGGAGTCAACCTCCAGGACCCAGATGCCCACTCTACCCGAGCTTGTTGTGGTGGAAATTAGACATCTGTATTCCACCATCCACATCACTGCAGCCCTTCAACCAACTTATCTCCTTCAAACATCTTACACGGGTGGATGTGAAACATCCATTCCATCTCCTTTTCATTTCTCAGTCCTCAAACAGAAAGTCAGACAAGAGCTAATTAGGAGATAAAGAAGACAGCAGAGATACAACAGAAAGATACATATTTCTTCACCCAAAACTGCTTTTGGAAATTACACACAAGTACAGGCAAAGACTGAGATGAAGGGGAGGAAAATAAAGAATGTGGAACACGGTGACAAACCTGATGTAGTATTTAGCACTAATTGTAAATTTTCTTCTGTTCTGTCTGCCTTGCGTAATTTTATTTACAGCCCTGTTTGATTGCATAAAGATGCACAAACTAAGCAGCACATGCTAATGAATGGTAAAGAATGAATCCAAGAAAAAGGCCAAGACATAAAATAAAAAGGCCAAATGCTTGGACTGTGTTCCTTTGTCAGAGCTGCCTGCTTTTTCTTTTTCTTTCTAAAGCAATCAAATCCTGCTGTTAATAATGCCACTTTCATGGAATGAGCCTGTAAATTTTAATCTTTCTTTCCTGCTTTGATGTTGCTTAGACACACAATTTCACTGGCCTATATAAGACAAGACCAATGGCAAGGTTCACCACACAATTTAATTTTATTAATTGTCCAGACATCCCTTCGAACTCAGTATGTGAGGTTGAAATTGTAAAAGTAATGTGTGTTGTTCCTACAAGATTGGCAATCTTAGTGTTTCTCATTGAACAAGCATTTAGAGGTCAACAGATTGTGAATTTAAGTTGCTGTAGTTAAGTATTCCTTATGCTATTTTCTTGGAAGATCATAAGGAGCCATATTTAACATGACAGTCTGAAGAAGAAATGTACACATTTAAACTATTACGTTACATAGCAGCAACCATTTCTCAAACCCAAAGAGAAAAAATGTGAATTAACTACAGCGCTTGTTAAGTCCCATTAATTAATGAATAAGTGTCATCTGAATTTCAATGTTTAAAATGAGTGATGGGGCTTACTATAATTGCAGTAATGTGTATGGCTGTGCCCAAGTACAAATATCTGCTGCTTGTACCAGTGTAAGTGAACTGTTAAAACCCATTTTAGCCATTTTTAATGGTCAAACACAAGGAACAGAACAAAAAGATGGAAAGAAAAAAAAAGTGACTTGTAATAAACCTCCATGCCCTGTAGGACAGCATCTGCCCATCTTGTGTTTGATGTGACCCTCATCTGTCCCTTGTCCAAGGGCAACATTGTTGGTGAATATGAACTTGTGACTATAAATGGTTTTAATTGTGTGAGTGGTTTGTGTCAAAGGCTTGGTTGAAGAAAATGATGAAAGAATTGATGAAAACACAATCAGAAGTGCCTATTCCCAGTTTTATTTTTCTGTGAGTCATGTCTTGGTTTTCTTTATGTGTGCTTCATAGGCAAAGTGCAGGGGAACCATCCTCCTGACATTGGCTTGTACTATGAAACAATAACATGGCATCCAGTTATTAGGCTAAACTGTACTGGCTCTATGGATGTAAAGAGATCTTGTCAAATACACTGTATGTTATATATTATTGTCTTAATTTCAATGAAAGTGTATGTTGATTTCATCAGAGCACACTTGTGAACCTGGAATGGATCATTTAAGGACTCTAAAATCAATGTTATAAATCTTATTGGTTTAAACATATACCTGTGTCTGCAAATGTGCTTTATTTGCATATTTACGACAGTATTACAAACTCATAAAAACTAGCTGTTGGAAGGGACAGCTAGTGGTATATCCCCAAATGTCCCCAATCCTTAACCAGACAGCTATGAGGTTTTCATTTGCACTTGATATTAAGTCAAACAGTTCCATGGATATGTACAAGTGTTTAGTGAAATTAAGCTTTTGAGTGGCCCCTTGTGGGAAGTCTAGAAATAGTAAATAATTCAAAATCAAATCAGTTCTTCCTCCCCTTAATATTCATTGATAGGGAAAACACTACATTTCTAAACTGAATATCTTTAAAGTTAAGCGTTAGCACAAAGGATGGCACATTTTTTTTAGTCATGAAGTGCCACCTCATGGCAAAGTTTGGGACCATAAAGGCATAGCATCATGATATAACACATATTGATATTATTATTATTACCTTGCATTTGCACTCAGCTTGAGACGAATTGGACAAATAGTTGCAAATATATGGTTAAAATGGTGAATTTTTAGTCATGAAGCTCAACTTGTAGCAAAATTTTGGATAAGACAGCTATGACGTCATGACACGAGGCATTCCCACATCATGACTTCATTTGAAACCAATCAGACAAATACTTCAAAATATATGAACGAAAGTGTGAAGGTATTATAAAATTTTCAGTGGCCCCTTGTGGGCAATCTACAAATGATAAATCATCTAAATGAACTGCATGACAAACAGCTCATTAGTTTACTATAAACAGTATTCTTGGTTTCTTATTCTTTATTTACTTATAATTAAAGTACAATAGTGTTCAATTAAGCTGTATTTGGCACTTTGAAAGATTACTTCCTTGTTCCACAAAAATATAAGAAAAACAAATGTGTGTGTTTGTAAAGCAATCACTTTAATCATGATCATTTTACAATATGTAATAAAGAACTGGACCACATTTTAAAAAAAGGGATTTATAAAACATGTCTAGTTAGACTGAAATATAAAACTTTAAGACCATCGAATTGTTATTAATGGATATGATTACCTGTTTGTAGAAAACAAATGTAATTTACTGTGTACCCTCTGCTTTTACACATTTAAATCATTCTGTAGCTCTTTTGTGGAGAGCTCATTAGTAGAAATAAAACAGAAATTAGACAGGAAAATCATAAATTAACACTTAAAAGTATTAAGTTTGTCCAATTCATACAAATAAAAAGCTGTACACTTTGTAAAAAAAAAAAAATATATTGCAGAGTGGCATAGAGTACTCACACTTGTCCTTATCTTAACCTAACCCCTAATCCTCATTTTCCTCATCACCATCCACTGCTGTGTAGATAAGCTGGTTCCTGCGTTTGATCATGGGTGCTTTGCCTCTACTCCCAGAATTCCCAGTCTCATCACTTGTACGTTTTAGGATCCGTACAGGTGAAACCTCATCATTACTACCCTCCCCAAGTCCTTCCCTTTCTGGGCCAGAGGGAGAATGGGCAGGTGCTGGGGTAGAGTGGGAGGGAGGTGGCAAATCTATTAGGTAAGTTAAGCAAGTGGGTGAGGTTATGGACTTCGGCTCTGGAAGAATCATGCGGCTAGGAGTGTGGATTTCACCTTCAGGTAAATTTGATCGTTTATTTCCCTCTTTCAAATCAGACCTGGTTTGAGCCTCACTCTTTACTTCCTCCCCCTCCTCTTCCTCCCACTCATCTTCAATTGTGATCTCATCAGGATTATATGAGTTTGATAGTCCTGAAGTATCTGTTGGGTACTCGCTTGGCTCGTCAACACTTCCTACACTCTGGCCATCTTCATCATCATCCTCATTTCCTACCTCCCCTCTGGTACTGCCCCGACTCCTGTTGAGGTCATCACCCCCCTGTCCAACCTGAGCATAGATGTCTGTGAGACCTAATGTGGCACACAGCTCAGTTGTCTGTGGGTTGGTGTTACAGCTTGGGCTGGTATGAGGCTGAGGCTTTGCAGGGTCATAGGCTGGTAGAATCTGGCTGAAGTTGTCTGGAATGGCAAGTTCACCGCTGAGATCCTCTACCACCTGCATCATATCTTCTTCTGAAGCTGTGAAGTCCCACCTGACGGAACAGTTTTCAAGACACCATGAACAAAAATCTAAATCTAGATGCTCAAGCTATACATTTTGAACCCAAAACTGTTAAAAACATCATCAAACTAACCAATGGACATGACATGATGCAACTGTAATTCTGATAGGCAATTAATGGATTTCAGTTATATAAAGTGGAATTTCAGAAGGTGTTAAGAGCAGACCGATAAATCACTGCTTCATGGCCAATTTGACCAAAAACAAAATATGTGCATGGACTTCAGGAAGGATTTTTTCCCCCAATACTTAACATTTTTAAGACAAATACAATGATCGAAAATTACTCAGTGGACTTCACTCAGCTTTATCTATTCATTAACATCATTGCAATATATTAAAATGTCTTCATATGTCCTAGTGGAAATTGGAATTTCCACATATAGAGTAGACAATTATGTGATACCTTAGAAAGTAAACAGAATATAAATAAATATTTTCATAGGTTTAAATGTTTGCCTGATTCAAAATAGTCACTAGTGTGATGTCATAGCCGTTTTACTCCTACAAGCATAATGCGTTGTTCTTTCACCGTTCAAGCATTATTTTAAATTGTAATGATGCAGTGTACAATTTCATATTCATATTAAAATGTATGTTAAATATAATTTATCTGTATTGGCCTGTAAATTATAGTGTAAAGTGTATAATGTCTGCTTAACTCTGTACCGTTCATGCAGGCCATTATTCTCTGGGGGGTTCCAGGGATGAGGAGTGGTCCTCTGTAGTCTGTTGGTGGCCTTCAGAATAGCAAGCCACTCTGGGTCATATTCCAGACCTTCAGATGAACCTGATCTCTCTGGAACATCCACGATCTATAGTACAGAGCACAAATCATTGCTTAAAACTTTTCTCACAACTAAAATATGGTATACCGTAGTTTACTCAACTTTTTTTTTCTCACCTGTAAGAATTCCCTATAGGGTAGACACTTGTCCAGAGAGAGGAATTTGGTTACACGTGGACTAGCATTACCTTTAGGCTGAAGAAAAACAAGCATTCTACAGGTTGGCAACAACATACTAGTACGTATACTGATTTAACACTGAAGTAATTTATTTAACATAAATGTGATTTAAAATGTGTTGGCCTTCTTACCAAATGCTGCATGAGGGCAGCAAATTTCACATGAAGATGTGCAGAGAACCAGTAGTTGGGTTGGAGGTGAGCTAGAAGCTCTTCAGCAGCAGGACTCCCCAGAGTATTTGACTCAACTTCTTGACGTAGAAATTTCTTCTTTCGCAAGAGATCACCTGTACTTCCATAGTGATAGATTCCACGAGGCCAGTCATGACTCATGAAAATATCTATAGGCATCTGGATCTAAGTGCAAATTTTAATTCATGAACATGTAATTAGAGTTATATTGTTTAGACAGAGAAAGAAGATTTTTCTTTAAGGTGCGAGTTATAGAACATGAAGCTATTATATTTACCTGCTTCAGCTTGAATACCTCAATATTTCTTATGTGATATACACTTCGGAGGGTATCAGGATTATATGGAGGGAATTCATGATGGCCTTCAAGAACATATAATTATTGTCAATATACCTCATTGTGCAAATAGTATAATTTATTTAACAAAAAACCCAACTCACCCTTTCTGTAGTCACGAGATTTAAAGATTCCAGATAACCCCCCAATTCGAATCCCTTTGTAGCGAACAACACCAGCATAACCTATAATTATATGGTAAAATCAAAATGTAGACTACATAGAAACAGATCTAGGAAAAATTCAGGTCTAATATCTACTGAAATCTACCTAGATAATAGATGTTGGGTGCCACCCAGCCTCCATAAGGCAGTTCCTGCAGGTGGTTGGAGGCCTCATGGTTCCCGCCAACAAAGATGGTAAGGATCGGAGCCTTCTTTTCTCCAGAATAATATCTACAAATAGGTCAGTAAATGTTAGTAAGTTTTCACTAAAATATTAATATAAAAAGGGAAAATAAAACGGAGAACTAACTTGTAAAAGGTCTGCATCGTTCTGTACTTCGCCGGTACTGCCATGCACTTCAAGTCTCCTTCATTTCGCACTGCTTGAAAGTCTCCACAGCAAAGTAACAGGTCCACTTTCACGCCTTCCTTCTTCTCCAGATAGTCAATCGTCTCATATATCTTGTCCAGCTCGCCATGACAACAGCCTTCTACAGCTATCTTCATGTTGCACAAATAAGGAACCTGCTGATGACAGGAGAACTTCACATTTAACCTGTGGGTTAGTCTTTGTTCTAATTTCACCTTTTGGTGGTCTGTAAGGACACAACACAAAGTTAAAATGATTGACAGTGGTTGTCTTACTGAGTCATGACAGAATAAAAATGTAACACATAAGTACACAGATTTGGAAATTTAATGTTAGGTTTCTTTAAGTGAAATTCAAAAAGGCACACAAGTAAGAAACAACAACAATGGCATTAAGGAGGCAAGAATGTGAACCTTGTGTATAGTTCTTAAATCAAATCTAGCCCGTGTCAATTTGAATGAGACAGTGGACTTTATGCGCAGCCTCACTACTTCCTGAACTTGAGGTGACTCCTTTATTTTCTTTTTCATTATTGGACACACTGAATAATCCAGGTGTCTAATTAATCAGTAGTCACAACAAGAAGTACCAGGCACACCTGGATTAAGAGTTTCCAATAAGAAATAAGGTAGAGCTACCTGAAGTTAAGGAAATAGTGGGGCTGTGCATAAAACCCATTAGAATCGTAACATGGCAGTAATACAAGTTTTCATGAGGCCTTTATGTATTATCAAGCATACTCGGTACAGCGATGTCCAATTACAATTCTCCACTGGCAATGTGACAACTCACCTTAAACACCAAACTCAAGAGTTTTTATGCAACACAGCCTACATCACATAAAATAGTCAAATGAACACCTAAAACTAGAACTTGTCGAAACGAACAGAGCGATAACACACGAAATGTGTTTTCCCAGATTAGAAAATAAATATTATAACTGAGTACTTACGGTGACGAGTGATAACGTATGGATCTCTCTAGTCGGTGTTATACGTGGCTAAATTACAGTATGATGCTAAAATTCATGTTTATGGTAAATGTTTTCAAATCTACAACAGAATGAAATTTCCCACCACGCAGCTACTAACAGCCGGGCATGCGCAGTACATTACTAACGCGGGATCCACTTTTTTTGATCCGCTACAGCAGATTCAACAGCAAATTTACTGAAAATTTTGATGGACTAAAGTTGTGTGTGTGTTGTTCAATAAATACAAGTTAATTAATTCAAATACGCTTTTTCTGATTATTGTATATCCATTGCATAGTATCAGGAGGCAAGTGTCGAATCTAACCATCAAGAAGGTATAAGCTACGTCACATTTATAAACAAAATTTACTCCATGGACAAATCCACTGTCACCCAGTTTGCCTAGATAGCGACATTATTTTTGTTATGCCTATCGTTCGTGAATATGAATTAACACTGTGAGAAATGCAGTTACTTATTTTTGCAACAACGCCACGGAAGAGTTGCGTGACTGAGCCGTAGATACTTTTTAAAAGCCACTCACAGCTGCTCTGGGGGGCGGAGTGTCTGCAAAGTGCTGCGCCGATTGGGGCGCTCAATCGGGGGAAGAGAGATGGCGTGCTTGTTGGAGGCCCCTCTCCGCATCAGTGTGCTATCTGTGAGTGTCATAGTTTCCAGTAACATTGTCAGACTTTCAATATACTTACTTCTGCAGTGAGTAGTTAATGTGATTTGAGTAACCTTGCCAAGTAAAGGGCTCTAATGCTATAAAGGGTTTATGCCATCTGTTAGCCTGCAAGCTAAGTTTGCACTGTAGCGGTCCACCTAGTTTGATGTTGGTGCGAATGGTTTTTGGTTGGACCTCTACCAGGCGGGCGGGGACATTCTAAATGTGCTAATGTATACAAATAACGTTCGTTCATTCAAACCGCCGGCGTTTGCAAGTTGTAAAATCAAACATACAACATAGCTGTCAGTGTCACTGGGAATGAGTTAGCAGCTAACAGCTATGTTAAATGCTTTTAAATGTTCTTTTCAAAAATTGTAAGCATTCAATGAACTTATAATGGATATTAGAGTAAGGTGCACAAATAAACACATCACTGCAATCAACCAAAAGTATTTCTTCTCAACTGCTGTAGTTTGCTAATTACTTTAGCAAACTTAGCGTAATTAAGCTAGCTAGCCTAAGGCTACCTCCCAGCAACGATGGCTATGCTAGCGAGGCTAGCTAATACAATTTACTCGTTGCTTTTAACTCTGGATGAGTTAATGATTTGGTAGGTTAGCCATGCTAACAGGACGGAGTTTAATACGGTGTTGACAGTAGCTGTCAAGTGTAACTCACTTGCATAAGGTTAACTGCTACGAAAACGAGTATCTCGATGTTTGCCTCAGTGAAACGCCCCCACGTAAGGTAGCTGTATTCAGACACGAGGTTTTGTTTCTTAATATGCTAAGGTAATGGGGAAGCTTGTATTTTATTAGGTCAAGGTTACCCCTCTTAATACCATTGCTCCATTGTTACCCATTATGGAGAATTTCCGCTGTATTTTTTAAGATGCAGTGTTATTTTCATAATCAACACTGCCTATGTATATTTTGCACAATACATTTGTAACAACAGGTTTATACTGGTTGTGTGCCTTGCACCTCAGTAATGTTGGCAGCAGAAGCTGGGTCAGCTGTCAGCGGGGTGAGAACACGAAGAGCCTGACACCGGCTTGTGGACTCCTGGGGTCACAGGGAAAGTTCTCGTTGAAGCCATCATAAACAAAGCTTTATGCTGTCACATGCAACCACGGATGTCGGCTGTTGGCTTGATTGCTTTATGTGTCACTGTGCTGTAATGCAAGGGCAGGCAACTATTTAGTTAATAAACATGAATACATTCTTGTTTTGATTCGCAATCAACTGATTCTGTCACATCTGTAATTTTTAACTGAAGCCAATCTACGTTAGAAATGTTATCAAGAAAGGTTCTATAATATTTTTCATTAAAAAAAATGTTTTCTTACAATTAACAATGCTTATCTGTTATTGTGTAGAATGTGGATGAGGGAAACAAATCTTATTCACTGAATGTATTACCACTCATGAACCCTTTGTATCTCATCTCCTTGCAGGAAGTCACTGCCACCAGTCGTCATTATGTGGACCGACTCTTCGACCCCGACCCACAGAAAGTGCTGCAGGGAGTCATGTAAGTTCAGCATTATGTAATATAATTTACCTTTTCCAAAATGGAGGCATGGAAGGAATATGCAGTTTGAATAATGTAGACTTTTCAGACAGGTGGTTGACTTGTATTTTGGAAGCATGTGTTATTTGTGCTATTTATGAGATAATGTATGAGTTATGGTGTTTTTTGTTTCTTAGGTAGCTTACACAGGGACTAGATGCTTGCACCATACTTTAACCATACATTATTAGGAATACCATCCATAGAGTTGTGTTGAAGAAACTGATTATACAGTATTGTTTCTCTGAAAGCATATTCCTTGGGGTTATGGACAGACTTTCATGGAATGATTTCACTGTCGGGTGTGACTTGGTGATACTGTTTCTCTCTCTCCTCCTCCCTCGCTCTCTACTCTGGTAACCTGGACTCTGACTATTTCATCTTTATTTTTAACTTCTGAAGAGACTCTGGTTACTGCTTCACTAGCCCAGTACCTACCTTTCTTGTCTGCCTGCTCCAGCTGTACTTTTCCACTTCCCTCACTCACCTGCTATTTGATATCATCTGGGACAGTTGTAGGGGAGAGGAAACTCTTCACGGAAAAAAGCTGTGAATAATATGAGTTTGCAGGCATATGCTGTGTTCTGTTAGAATATGTAGCACACACTTGAAGTAAACTTTCTGTGTGCCTATTTTGAGATGTTTTTTCTTGCTGACCTCTTTCTGTCTGGTGCCCTTATAACCACCAGATAATATAACACATTTTCTTTGCTGCTTCTTTGCTGCACATTTTATTTTCTGCTAAAATTCTAAACTGGGAATTACCTCAGACTATTCTTGAGAGGCACCTGGCGTGTAAATAATTTGCTTGGTGAAATTAATCTTTGGTAATCTGCTACAGAATTGAATCACCTCTCAGCCTGTGATATTGCTTGGAAAATGTATTTTCATGTTAATTTCACTACATGGCCAAGAAGTTTGTCTCAAGTGTTTATGTCTGACTTGACAGTGACATGAAGAATGCTGTTATTGGAAACAACAAGCAGAAAGCAAATTTGATTGTCCTTGGAGCTGTGCCAAGGTATGCTTCAATGTATTTTCCTAGCACTTGCTTGTACTTTTCTTTTGTTCTCTTTTAATTTTTTGATGTTTGAATATACATCAGTGATGGATTGAGTTGATATCTATGTATATGCAGTAAAAATACAATATAAAAAATTTAAAAGGAACTAAAAGCACACATGGCAATAAATAAAACTGAATAAAGTGCTAACGGTCATAGGATAAACTTAACCATCCCTCTAAATCTCATTGTATAACCAAATGAAAGTTTCCTTTTTAAAGTTGCAATTTGTTTGTAATATTTGTTTCACAACAAATAAATCAATGGTTTAATTACAAACTGTAAAAAATATCAAGAAGTTCATTGTTTTGGGCAATAATTGGCTTTTGAATTTCCCACATTGCCATGGTTGATCATATACCATATATCAGCAATGACTGGCAATATGTCCAGTGTGTACCTTTCCCTGTTGGTAGCCTGGATAGACTTGGGCATCCATTCGACCCTTTCCAGGAACATGTGGTTTTGAATAAGATAATAAAATCAGATATTCTTTATTCATTCTAAAATAAATTGATAGACCATATTAACTTATAAGTAGTAAATGTACATAAAAAAGAAGTGGAAAATATCTTTAAAACATTCTCATGTAGTAAAGATTTCTCACATCATTGACATTGATATTGTGTCCTCAACATATTTATAATAAGCACTGCAGCATGACTGGTACAGCAAGTAGTGTGGACTGATGAGACCAAGTGATTTCCTGGGCTGAGCTGTGACAAAAACATTTTCACAGCCAGTATAGAATTGGAATCATAATTTATGTAATGGTAATTTATGTAATTTGCATCCTCTTCCCACTTTGCAAATTTGGCTTCATGTTTGCTTGTATTTATATAATAAAAAAAAAAGAAGCTGTGATGTATGTGTAGACATAGTTCTGCAATGTGAAACTCAAATTACATCGATAGAGTATGGAAAAATTACTTGTTTTTAGGTCAGCGGTGCAGAAACATCATCCATCTGAAGTTTACAGGTTATTGGTATCCATTACAGTAAACTTGTGTGCTTATTTTTTTCCCAGGTTATTATACCTGCTTCAGCAGAGCTCATCCAGTCTCGAGCTACGGACAGAATGTGCCGTAGTTCTGGGTAGCCTAGCCATGGGCACCGAAAACAACATCAAGTCCCTGGTGGACTGTCACATCATCCCTGCTCTTCTCCAAGGTCAGAGCACACCCCTAAACTCACTTGTAAAAGACCATACTGGAGAGAACAAGAAGATTTTTGGTGGCACAAAAAGAGGCAGACGTTATCGGTACCTTTTTTTTTTTTTTGTGCTTACAGGTTTGTTGTGTCCAGACCTGATCTTCATTGAAGCTTGTCTTCGATGTCTCCGAACGGTTTTCATCAGTCCAGTCACCCCTGTGCAGCTGCTTTACACTGTGTGTTACAGTAAATGCTTTGCAAACACATCATGAATTTTAGTGCTACTCTAATCATACGTTTTTGTTGTGATCATCAGTGTTATTCATGGTGTTGTCAATATTCCACTTTGAGTCTACAAATAGTCACACTTAAGCTATAAGTGCATTTTATATTGGTCAAGTAAACTCTTCATATTTCAGTTTTGACACCAAATATGTTCTTAGGACTCCACTGTGATTCCCCACCTAATGTCTCTACTGAGTCGCTCACAAAGAACACAAGAGTACATCACACAGATCTTCTCCCACTGTTGTAAGGTATTTGTTAGTGCATAGTTCCACATAAACATGGTGACGTTCATCACACTAAGCTATTCCAAGGTCCATTGTTAATAAGAAGTGCATTGTCTTTAGACCCCAGAGCACCAGACTGTTCTTTTCAACCATGGTGCCATCCAGAACATTGCTCCTCTTCTCATCTCCCCCTCTTATAAGGTAAATGAGGCTTTCTTTGGAAGGTTTTACTTATCAAGTAACATGATGATGACATGTCTTAACCCTGTAAAACCTGAACCATTAAATCATTGACAGAAAATACCAGTTCTTTGAAACGGGAGCATATTTGGTTCTTCTGAAAAACCAAAACAATTTTTTTCCCAATGAGTTTCAACTTTTTGTATTTTTTTTCTGTCTGGTCTCAATGCAGATTTTTATTTGTTTATTGTTTTTGAGCAAAAAAAATAATTGACACAACCATGTCTAACAAATTGGTAATTCCTTTTCAAAATTGGCAAATTTCTTTCTCCTTCCTCATTAATTTAATCTTGTGGTGTTGCTGGAAAGGCCTCTGGTGAACAAATTTCTCCCCTTGGTCAATTATCTGTGCATTGCAATTGTATAAATTGGGTTTACAAGGAAAAAAACATATCACACTGATCATACAGAGGGCTTCGAAACTCATGTATCAAGTATATGTTTGGTGTTGTATGGTTAATTTTTTTTCTGTACACAAATATTGCACATCTGTTACAGCTGTACTGACATTTTTTCTTTTTACCACGTTCACTCTCTAGGTCCGGATGCAGGCATTAAAGTGTTTCTCAGTGCTGGCCTATGAGAACACTCAGGTCTCCATGACACTAGTGAATGGTGAGTCCTCCTCTTCTCTGGTCTCTGCATTATAAACATTTTAACTAATCATGGCTTATTTACATTTATGTTACTAGTGCTGGTGGACGGTGAGCTGCTCTCTCAGGTATTTGTCAGAATGATGCAAAGGGATCAGCCCATTGAAATGCAGCTAACAGCAGCCAAATGGTGAGTGACATAAACCTTTGGTGATTAATGTTGGTTTTTACATAAATGTATTTTTATTTTAATTGCTCTTTTTCTCTGTGGCATTCCTTCCAGTTTAACATACATGTGTCGAGCAGGTGCCATCAGGACAGATGACGGCTGCATAGTCTTAAAGGTCTGGCTTTTTTTAAAGTTGTGGTTCGACTACATGGCATCGACTCTACTCAATTCTATTCAGATACCAGGAACTATTTCTTGAGCGTTTCCATTACAGATACTGGACGTCATTGCAAGATGCCGTCAAGCTCGCTCTGATTTTTCATCAGCCACCAAAGACAGAAATGTCTCAACCTCCATGACCAACCAGTGTAGTTTTAGGGAATGCCATCATTGTGTTGTGGACTGAATTGTACTTACTGCTGTTTATTGTAACTCCAAACCTAATAAAAAAAAAAAATGGCGGGTTGCATGTTGATAACACAGTGACATAGAGACAACTCCACCAATCAGTGTCTACACTGCTGACGCGTTAAGTTATCGTGTGCCTGGAACCTCAGTAAACTAAATACCAAAAATCTAGGTGACTGGGTCCTTCTTCATATTGGAAATGCCCCAAAGCGAGTAGAATTGGGTAGAAGCGATACTAATGGAAATGTGGCCTTAAGAGCTTTGTCAGTGCAGCTTATATAATGTTATTGTATCTATGATGTTATTTCCTTGGAGTGACTATAACTTCATATTTTTTATCCAGACTTTGCCATGCCTGGTACGAATGTGCAGCAAAGAGCACCTGCTGGAAGAGCGAGTAGAGGGTGCAGAGACACTAGCCTACTTAATGGAACCTGATGTGGAGCTGCAGAGGATTGCCAGCACCACTGACCACCTGGTGTCCATGTTAGCTGACTACTTCAAGTACCCCAGCTCTGTGTCTGCTATCACTGACATCAAAAGGGTATGAATATGGGCTTAGTTACACTCTTTTATCTGCCTGACTGTGACTATATGCCAACGTATGGTTAAAATAGTATTTTACAACTGTTGTTCTCACAGTTTGTGTAATTGTTGTTTGTAACACCACAGGAAAGTGGCTTTATAACCATTTTGCAGGAGCCACATCTTGTCCCCACCACTACATTCTCAAATAGTTTGCTCTGTTTAGCAGCTTTATTGTTTATGCCATACATTACATGGTCGAGAACCTAGATCAAACAGACATTCCAGAACCAGATAACAGTGAGCTAGCTGAAAATGAACCTTGTTGCTATAGAACGGCTTTATTTTTTCCTGTTGTTTATGTAAACTTATAAGATTTATTAGTGGAGACGATGCTTTGATACCAATGTGGCCTTGTTTTTATGACAATGATCAGAGAACAGGTCATGGTAAGCATGTCTCCATCAACAAGCCATGACTTCTGTCTTGTTCAAAAAATCCCAGACACATGAGTAATAAACCGTTTTATTGCATAATCATGTCTGTATAGGAATTTCTTTTACTGCCTTGAAGTAGGACCATTTTAATAAATACTGTTTAGGGTCATTTGTACACAGCCAATTTTAATAGTACAGACTCCAAAGTATTATGTCCTAGATATCAAATGCATCTGTGAAAGAAGCCACTGTAAGTGAAAGTAGTCATTTGTAGATATAATTGATTCTATTTAATGGATATTAAGTGAAAATGGTTCCTTAGAATCTGATTCTCTATCTTGTTTATCTAATCAGTTCTTTTTTTCTTGACATTTTGCCTTGGTTGACTTTCTACTCTCACCTGTACAGCTGGACCATGATCTAAAACATGCACATGAGCTAAGACAAGCTGCTTTCAAACTTTATGCTTCATTAGGCTCCAATGACGAGGATATTCGAAAAAAGGTAACCTTTCATGTTTTGTATGTTTATATGTATACTGTAAATAATGGTGCATACCTCAGTTTATGATGTCAGCCCACTTTTTTTTTCAGATTACGGAAACTGAGAACATGATGGACAGGATAGTCAGTGGCCTATCAGAATCTAGCATCAAAGTCCGTCTGGCTGCTGTCAGGTACTATAACAAGCTTATTTTAGCATTTCCTGATGAATACGTTTTATTGGACAAAAAATAAAAAATAATTGCAGAAAGTAGTTTCCTCAGTTAATACTTGTAGTTATTATACTTCCTTAACCAAATATTTGACTCACCAAATACATATAAAGGCAACTTCACAGTGAATTAAAATCTCTTGTCATGTTATGTGCCTGATATTGATTGTTGTCACTTTTTTTTTTTTTTTTTTCCCAGGTGTCTTCATAGTCTTTCACGATCAGTGCAGCAGCTTCGGACCAGCTTCCATGACCATGCAGTGTGGAAACCTCTCATGAAGGTCCTTAGAGTTTTGTAAAGGACTCTATACTTTCTTCATCGTTTTACTGACATAACTTTTTTGGTATATGGGTGGGGGTGTTGGAACTTAAGGATTGGTGAGGAGTTTTGTTTTTCTTTTCAATGTTAAACAAACATTTTTGACAAAAATTTCATAATAACACGACTAATTCAACTGAAGTTATGAAGTTTATTTTAATCTTGTGATTTAAAAAAAAAAAGAAAGGTAACATTGCAGTCTCTGTATATAGCTGTTGCAGAATGCCCCAGATGAAGTCCTGGTTATGGCCTCTTCTACACTATGCAACCTACTGCTGGAGTTTTCACCCAGCAAAGAGGTACATATACATACATATATACATGAGATTATGCATGGATTAGGTTCCTTTAATACTGAAGCAGTTCCTTTTTGTTTGTCCTCAGCCCATCCTGGAATCAGGGGTAATTGAGTTACTATGCAGTCTGACCCAGAGTGACAGTCCTGCACTGAGGGTCAATGGAATCTGGGCACTAATGGTAGGAAGAAAGTTTTATGCCTCCTTTTTATGGTTCAAAACAACCTAATCGAATAATTCTCTTTTTTGTTGTTTGTGTGTGTGTGTTTTAAGAACATGGCTTTCCAAGCAGATCAGAAGGTCAAAGTGGAGATTGTTCGATGTTTGGGTACAGAACAGTTGTTTCGCTTGTTGTCAGACCCGGATACCAATGTATTGATGAAGACTCTGGGTTTGCTGCGTAATCTACTGTCAACACGCCCAGTGAGACTCCTGCACATACATGAACACAATAATACAGTGATAAAATGATTGGGTAATATGATCTGTTTTGTTCCATTTGGTTATTGCAGCCTTTAGCTTTTTCACTTGTAGCTAAAACAATTGTCCCAGTATGTGGTGTATTCGCTTGTTTTATTTTATAAACCGTATTAACCCCCTGAGGCTCAGTAAATAAACATTTTGCCATTTTACATTAAATAATTACCTTAATTACTGGTGTATGAGTGTGTGTGAATAGGTGAATGTGAGGAATTATAAAGTGCTTTGGGCACCCACTGGTGTATAAAATGCACTACAAGTACAGTCCATTTACCATTTAATTGGAAATGGCATGGTGCAACAGTTTTTTCAGATATATATGTATATTTCTAATTCTTTTTAAATATAATGTCCTTTTCAGTGGACTTTTTCCTTTTTTTTTTTTTAAAATAAGTACAGCTGTGAGTCTCTTGTCTGCTACAGAGGACAAACATGCATTGTTGGGTCTCAGGAAGTTAAAGCTCTTCAAACATTCAAAATACAGTATGTATACTGATATATTCCTGCTTGTTCTTGCCTCACATGTCATCAGCACATAGACCAGATCATGAGTTCCCATGGAAAGCAGATCATGCAGGCAGTGACCTTAATCCTGGAAGCAGAACACAGCATTGAGGTCAAAGAGCAGGTGAGCATATTCTCTTCCTCACACTTGGACATGTTCTTTATGTAGTTAGGTTTGGAAACTCATCTCAGACTTACAAAGAACCTGCTGCTTTGAGTATGATTATGGGTGACAGTTCTGTCCTCTATTTTATTCCAATGGGTATGCTAAGTGGTATGAACTCGTATGTTGAAAAAAGGAAAGGAAAATCAATGGGATTCAGTGAGCCATTTTTTCTGAATCACAACTAAACTATCTTTTCTTGTCCTTCAGACATTGTGTATTCTAGCTAACATCGCTGACGGCAACACAGCCAAGGAACTCATCATGACTAATGATGACATGCTCCAGAAAATCAAATACTACATGGTGCAGTTTCTTCTCTTCTACCATATTGTATTTATTGTAGCTTAGACGTAGTTTTGTATCATTGGTACCATGTACTGCTGATGGTTATCATACTATAATATACTTTTCACTATCTGCTGTGTGTCTTCTTATCTCGATTACTGGTCAGACTTTCCTCCTCTTCTGCAGGGGCATTCGAATGTGAAGCTACAGCTTGCTGCCACGTTTTGCATCTCAAACCTTATCTGGAATGAGGAAGATGGTAAGTGACATATCCCAGAGGTGGACAGAGAGGCTGGGTTCAGGGAAAGGAGGAAGGTCCATGTATGACATTAGGTTGGAAAATAGTCAAGGAAGATTTTTATGAATTAAAGATGAGTGAGACACTACCATAATGCTGGTCATTCGGTAGCAGGGTCATTGCATAAAGTTATACATATTCAAAAAAAATGCTAGACTAAAAATAGAATTGTTTTTACACAGTATTTGCTGTACCTAGTTTTAGTACTTGGACATGGTCATGAAGTTACTGTAAAAAAAAACCCATATATATATATATATATATATATATATATATATATATATATATATATATATATATATATATATATATATATATATATATATATATGTGGATATTTTAGTCTAAGTGACGCAGTTCTTTTTAGTTTGAACACAATAATTTCATTCAGATATCAACCAACACAACTGTAACCATATAACAGGGTATGATCTAAGTTTGGTTAATATCTGGCGGGACCCTGATCTAAATATGACCCAACTACCAAATTTTCTCCACAACTTAAAGCCCAACTATTATTCTTTTTTTCCCAATTTAAAATGGTTCTTTATTGTCTAAAGTTATTATATGCAACAGAGTATGTTCCAGAATCGTCAAGGATTTCGAATAGATGCGCATAACTTTGTTCTTTCCACAACATGTTGTGTTTGGATGCCAGAACATGATTATTCATGAATCAAAGATTGACATTCTGGCCAGCCAATCACATGATTAGTTTGACGTTGCCAGAGCAACTTGTCAGGTTTTCCATCAATGTGACTCCTGTTGGAAGGCACACTTGGAAAATGACTGTGGTAGGCCATTAGCAACAAACTAGTGTATGTTCACACATATTCCATTTTTGAACTTAATCACTATTGACAATCTACTTTTCCATGTCGCATAATTACAGAAGTGGTCCTTGATTTGTTATCAGTGACAGTCAAGCTATAAGGACAATCCAGTGTATGTAGGGTGAAAGGTGCTGACATGATGGTAAATGGAGTCATGTAATAACTGAGGGAATGAAAAGACATTCCTCCCTCTGAGTGTATTTGAATGTAATTAAAATCATCAACAGAACCTGGCTAACTCGTCAGCTTTAGCTGCCGTAGGGCTGAACCACAATCAAAAGTAGTTCCCATTGCTAAAAGAAAGTTACATCAGAGAGCAGGACAGTGGCACAGAGAAACTGAACATAAAATGTGTAACCACATCAGTGTTGACGAATATCACTTGCTAAATATTATTTTCATAATTATGCATCTCCATTGAGTTGGTTGAGAAGTTGATGATGGCATCAGTTGATAACATTCGACCGCTTTTAACTTTCATCACAGTTATTGAAGCGGTGTATTTTTCTCTTCAAATTTATAGTACTGGTTTGAACATCAATCTATCATAGACTGTAAACTTATAATGTGTGTGTATATATATATATATATAATTTTCATTTGTCTTTTTTGTTTTATTTTGTTTTGTTAGATGGTGGGTACAGTTCCAGCCAGCTTGCCCATGAACTTGACTACATTGTAATAGTAGCCTTTTATAACTTGACTGGGGATATTGAGAGGAGGAGGAAACTTTGTGTGATTGACAGGGTTAGGGGTGGGAGGAAAATGACCATCTATGTAGATGGCTTCTGAAATTTTCCCCTTGATGATTACTAATTTTGAGGTTATATAGAGTGTGTGTGTGGGGGGGGTATAATACTTGGGTTTTAAAGCTGAACAGCTCTTGAGCAGAATCCGTGTCACATTCAGAGATATAGTAACACACACACACATGGTAACAGGTTGTGTGTTAGCAGCTAATTCACGAATGGGTCTCACAGAAATGTTCACTACTCCAAAACACTTTTTCTGGAATTTATTTTCCTTCACCATCCTTAGACACATTTGGTCGAGAAGCAAAGTGAGCGAATATTGAAAGATGTGAACATGCATTTAGTTTTTAATTTTCTACCACATGAAAATAAACCGGGAACTGCTACAAATAGAACGTCTCAGATAATTCAGACCACAGCAAACCCAGTCTAGGTGTGAAACATTTTAGTAACTTTTATCTCTGCTACAATGCACACTATTAGGTTCTCAGGAGCGTCAGGACAAGCTGAGGGAAATGGGCTTTGTGGACATCTTGCACAAACTCACCCAGGCCTCTGACCCCAACCTCAGTGACAGGTGGGCCTGAATAGCAAAACCTCCTTCTTTTTTTGTTCTGATTAAACAGTTGCCAGTGTGATCTGATTCTTTGCTATTGTTTTGTAGGGCAAAGACGGCAATGCAGCAGTACCTAGCGTGACTACAGTGGGGAGATTCTCTACTACCAGCCTATCAGTTGTTGGGAGAATGCCTACAGTTGGTCCCTTTTGTTTAATGAAGTTTGTTTTGTTGCACATCGACACCCTTTTTGGAACTGTGGCCGGCCTCCCTTCAGCTCACCCACCACCTAATCACCACCTTAACCCAGCCTCAAAACTTATGCTTACTCCAAACTTTCACCCTGGAGACTCTGAGACCGTGGTTGTTGGGAAATCAACGGTTAGGAGGATTCCACTCTTCTTCTTCTTTTTTTCTTTTTTTTCTCCCTTCAACAATGAAGTGAACCTTTTCCTTGTGGGACTTTGTGATTTGAAATTTGCTCTTTTTTTTTTTCTTTTTTTTTTTTCTCGAGTGCAGCAGCCCTGTTGGCAGAAAGCCTCAGTGCTTTTGGACTCCCGGTAGAGACTCAGCTTTCAGAGACTCGGACTTCATGGTCTGATAAGAGCCAAGTTGTGGGACAGCAAAACCTTCCGTGGTTTTATTTTATTTTTTAATTAATTAATGTTTCCTTAAGGTGTCACAAATAAGGACATATTTGGAAAAAACACAGACTGCCTATTTTGAAAATTTGGGTGTTTTCTTTTTGTGGATACATACCTCGTAAATATATAAATATATATAAATATAAACATAAATATATATTTTTGGATTTTTATTTTCCCCTGACCCTTTGTTGGGTTTCATTCATCCTCTTTTATCCATGTTTCTTGGCACAGTAGAATTAATTCACTGTGGTCTGATGCAACTATGTATTTGACTGAACATGGTCTATAGAGGTGAATAGGTTGAAGAAATATCATTTCCTTTTTTTCCTTCACTGTTGTGGTTCTATGTACACTGGAACCTGTCACTTCTGTCAATTTGTTCTTATAATCCCAATGGGAAATGTAGTTTCAGAATTGATAGTACTTACTCTGACCTACCTGGTATCTAATTAACAGGCATGAGTGCACAGTGTACACCAGAGGATGCATGGATCCTCACACCTCTACTGAATACAACTAAATGTTCTCATTTTTTTTTCCTGAATTATTTGCAGCACCCTTCTATTTGTGCTTGTCAAAAGGGATAAGTGAAATTCTTCAAGCCCCAGGGTTTCTTTTTTTTCAGTGTGTTTGAGAACCAAACAAGGACAGAGTAGATTTGAGGATAAAGACAATTTGAGACTGGTCCCTGCAGGGTAAGGCACTAAGTGCATCTATAACAAAGTCAAGAGCTACATCGTGTTTTATCCCTCTAATATATAATTTCTTCTCCTGTCAGGATATTGAGTGTTGTTATCTGACATTTCAAACCTTCCTGAAGCTCTGATAGAATGAATGTTATTATTGAAAATATATGCAGACCTGAAGAAGGATATTATGTGTTGTGTCTTATTTCTCAGTTAGGTAAAACTCAACTTGAGTTTTATTTCAGTTATTAGACTGTACAAACACGGGGTTGTGGGGTTACTTCAAGAAGTGCTAATGACATATTAGTCTTAGTAATAGTTCTGTTACTTTGTTGGCTGCAGTTGCAGTGGACTCTCACTAGGTCACTGACAGACCACAGCTCATAAGATTGGCACAGGAGTCTGAGATCTTAGAAAACAACACTTTTTATTGTACAGTATGTAATCCTGGTTAAGTTTTTATGTAACAGCAGTCTTTAATAAAATACATCTGAAACTCGACGACCAACAATAGGGAAGAAAGTTTGTCTGTTCCCCGTAGCTTTCAGTCCCCCAACATTGCAATAGCAGGCAAGTTCCTCATGCAAGAAATTTGACATGCATTTGATTTAAAACCCCTTTTTGTACTCAATACCCCCCCACCCCCCAGAGTAACCCACAGGATCAGAACTCCACCGACACGTATGAGAATTCTGTTCAGCAAATCTTTGTATTTTGGTGTGTAAAGACTTTTGAGTAGTCCCTTGAAATACTCTTATTACAGAAAATAGAAACCAGAAATCTGACTGTCTATATTACAAGTAATGTCTGGTGGACCTATGCTGCACAAAGCGGCATCTCAACACCACAAAAATGATTCTACAGAAGCCCTAAGACCTCCATACTGATGCAGCCGAGCTGTAAAGGTTTAGAATTAGACTGCTGTCAGCACTTCAACTGTTGGAAAAAGTAGTTTAGATGGTGATGGTAAATAGGTGTTCAAGAAGTGCTCTGTGTATGTGCTACATAAGAATTGGAAAGGCTACACTAAAGATCCACTGTCCTGTGAATGAAGTAGGACATCTTTTTTTTTTTTGTTTGTTTGTTTGTTTCCTTTTGAACCTTTTGGTGCACAAATTCCTCATTGCTTTCATCAAAAATATATACAGGGTGTGAGCAACTTACTTATTATTTTAGATCAAAGTGCACATGTTCCCTGTTGGTGACACTGATGGCTTTCTGTATAAATGTGTTTCCAAATGCTTGCCTATAGCTTAACAGGTGAAGGACCACAGGGATGTTTGTCTTGGTATGGAGAAGGCACGAATGGTTGGATGGCTAAAGCTCAGGAGTTATCTGGGAGTTTGCTGTACAATCTGGTAGGCTGGTTGTAAACAGTAACGATGGAAACAAACAGTGATGGACACCATTGTTGATGTCAGTAATCCCCTTTTTCCACAAATTTGGCTTTTGTCTTTGGTACAGTATCCAATCACTAGCCTGGACTGTTCTGTCTATGCCCAAACAAAAGCACATCTGTTAATGTGTACTTGAAAGCTTTGACAGGGGAAAGAAAATGCTGTCTAATTTATCAGGTATGAAAATCAATTCTACATTGAACACACCTAATATTAATCGATTGTATATTGACTGATCTTTTATGTGTGATTATGTTTACATTTGAGGTCTGAAGTCTATATAGACTTTGATTAAATGCACTCAAAGCCAGTTAAATTTTGTAACATTTCCAGTCAATATATATTCCTTTATTTTCATTAAAATTAACTGAACAGTTTATATTCATCACATTCTCAGAGGGGAAAAAACATAATATGTACCTGTCTTTATAATCCAAACACCAGCCCAACGGAAGTACGAAGGTGACGGCATCATGTTGTGGGGTTTGTTTTGTTGCAATAGAGACTATGTTGTTTTTGAAACTGATAGCATTATGTGGCTGTTTTGGAAACTTCGTGTCAACACATCAGCCAAGAATCTGTGACTAATAATGGTTCTTTGAGCAGAACAGTGATCCTGGACATACTGTAGTTCTTAAACCACAAACCTGGTTCAGTGTTTTTCATTCTGCCAGGGTTAGGGACTATAAAAATCCCCCAGAGAATCTGACCCAAGTTACACTATTTAAAGGCAATGCCTTGAATTATTAATAAAGTGTATGTCACGTTTTGACCCTCTGACAATGTGATCAAATGAGAACTGGGATTCAATATTTTATGAAAGATAAGGTAAGGCATATTAAACTGAAATGTGCAGAATTATCAGCTTAATGCATTTAGACAAAGTTAGTGTACATAAAATCAGTAAATATAATCGCTAAACCAATATATGTATGGATATGAGTTTAAGTGAATGGTTGATATCGGCTGGATATTGACCTCCTTTGGCCTGGAGGTTTATTATTACATCCATTTCAAAATGATGATGAAACAAACTAATGAGGTGACCTGATATGATTGAGACTGAATGAGGTGTTTACATTCCCAGTCCCAGTGCTTTTGTGTTATTTAATATTTCCCATTGAGATATGTGTGTTAATACCTGCCCTTTGTAGAAGAGGAGACATCCGTACTGGGGTTCAATAGCAGGAGTGTTGGTGTGTGTGTGTGTGTAGCTAGCTGGAACAAGCTAAATATGTCTTCAGAAATCATCACCTTTGAAGTGGGAAAAACTGTATTAGAAAGACATATCGTGGTCCTGTTGCGCCTCAATAGCAAGGATCAATTGGTGCTACTGGACTATTGACATTGTCAAAAAATGTGTTCTCTACTAGTTCTGTGGTTGATCATTGCAAAAAACACCAGTTCTTACTGATTTGTTGAAAGATGGCATGGTGCCACATCCACCCAGGTGCCTTCTTGTCTGTCAGACCTAACTATGCGATGCATCATGTGACACATCCTTTGAGAAATGGACCATCATGCTGCTTCCTGTTGCATCTTTCTCCATACAACCTTCATATTTCATGATCCAATCTCTTATATCCTGCTCTATCCCCTTCCATCTCTGCTACTTATTTCTCACTCATCTCAGTTGTAAAGGTGTCACTCTTCATCAATGAAGCTGATGTGCTCTGTGGAGGACTTTGTCTCCTCTATCAGTCCTCCTCTCACTTGCATCTCCATCTCCTCTGGCTGACTGACGGTTCTGGTTTCCCCATGACGCAGCAGAGCGTTACACCAAGGCAGAGTCTGAGTATCAGCCTGCGTTGTCCTCGCAGTGTCCAGAGAAACAGGCAGGGAGAATGTAGACGGACAAGGGAAAGTAGGAGATATGAGGGGGACAGAAGGGGATGGCCTTAGCCTGCGGTCCCCTGGGGAGGATGTAAGTGATGGGGGAGCTGAGCAATGGGAGGACAGCCGAGGGCGATGTGGTAGAGGCTGGGGGAACAGGACTCTACTGGCACAGCTGCTGGGTCGGGATGGGTGGGGGCCTTGGCAGGGGGAAAGAGACGGTGAGGAGGAGAGAGACATGGAGAAGGAGAGGGAGGGTGAAGGAGTGTGAGAAGCCAGGAGAGGCTGGTCCTGAAGAGACGGCAGAAATGTCCCATTAGTGGGCGAAACATGGAGGTTTTGAATAACTGAAGGTCCCTCATCAGCCAAGGGAAGGTGGGACAGGGCGGGACTCGTAATGTTACTCCCTGGGGATTTGGTTTTGAGTGGTGGTGAAGAATTAGGCTTTTTTGGTGAATGAGTGGTTGGGAGAAGGCATCCTGGCAAATCCATACCCTCTGTGACTCCACTGTCCAATAGGGAATGTGTGTCAGGTCTCTGTGGGGAGCTGGATGTAGCAGGAGGTTGTGCCACCAGACAGGTGCTTGGAGATTGGAGGCTGGTACCGCTGGGAGGCAGGGTTAAATTTGGCATCATGGTCATCATGAGTGGCTGTGGGTGGGTTTGGAGGAGGGGCTTGAGCACACATACAATTTCCTGCAACTCTTGACTGAGTTGTGCGACTTGTTTGGAGAGACTGTTCATCTGTGTGAGAAGGAAAACGCAATGATGGTATGTGAGGATATCACTTAAGAAGGTGTTTGTTTTTTTAGCACTTTTCACTGAGTGAAATCACACGCTGCACAAGAATAAAACTGACTAAACTAGAAGGACACAAACAACAATCAATAGAATATGATAAGATATACTTTATTGATTCCTCAAGGGGGGAATTCAGATGTACAGCAGCACTAGACAATATGTATTAAATGCAAAAAGTAACTATAATAAGAAGCGATGTCAAATTATCACATTAATTAAGATTAATGAACTACACTCATAATTAGTGCATTATGTTTTTTTACTCACGTTAATTCAATTTTTAATCTCTAACTTTACTCATTTTGTATACAAGTTACCTTTTTGATATGCTAACTTAAAACACTGTGATTAATGATTTTGTTTTATTTATTTGACATTATCTGAAGCACAGGAAAAGTAACAAGTTCAGTGCTCAATATTTGTATTGCTCAGAAAAGTGTTCTTCGTGTTTTTGATGTGAACTTAATATGGACCTGACATTTTATTTTATTTTTATTTTCTAATTATTTGGAGACTGACAATGGTGGACACTTAAGGGTGCGGGCAGCACTTTGGACTAGTCTCAAATATGGCAGAATGTAAATGGCTATGATTGCATCTGTTCAAATCTCTTAAAAATAATTTATCTTTATAAAGCTATTTTTGTCACATATTACTCTCTTGATTTGCCACAATAATACAATGAATTGAAATTAAAATACCTTAAATTGTGGATTTTTCTCAGCAATTTTTAGGTGAAGTTAAAAAAAAATGAAATCAATTAATTACAGATCATAATGAATTAATCTATTTTCTCTCTTGACAGCACTAATAATAAAGTAACAAGTGTGCATGTGAGTGACACTGACCGATGCAAAAATCTGATCAGAGCAGGATCTAGGTTTGTCAAAATGTCTACATGCCTCGTCACAGTTATTTAAATTAATTTAATTAAATTCATGTGAATAATATTACATAATTATAACAATAATCTCTATACGGCACACGTCCGACAGTATGTGCGAGTGTGTTACAAGTGGGTTTGGTGATGGTGACACTGCAGGTGTTTCAAGAGCAAGAGGCGTATGTTTATATATGACCACATGGGGGCTCCCTCTGCCATAAAGTCGATTTTTACAGCTTCTATAACCAATATGTACACTCAAAGTAATTGACATTTCATTTAAAATCTGATATCTTGTTGACCAACAAATAAACCACACAGACATTAAGATAAGGCTTGCGTTTGCAGAGTGTGTATTTAAAACTGTAACATGGAAGAACAAACAAGATTCGTACTCACCCCTTCAGTCAGTTTAGACACACTCAGCTTGATGTCAGACTGTTCCCGTGTCCCTGCACAAAGAAGCAAAACATAATTATTTCACAAAAATCTCCTTCCTCTAACAGCGTAAGTGCTACGTTGTGAGTGTGTTATACCTGGGTATGATGATGGCGAGGCTGTAGGTGACAGACTGGGGCTGAACTCGAACCTCTGAGTCGAGGTGGAATTGCTCTCAGTTTCTATGCCGTCCACAAATCTGTGCAGAACAAGGTGTGAAAAGTAAGAGAGAGAGAGAATCAGGGAGGAATGCAAATGGAAACAAACAGGAAAAAAAGAAACCAGAAATGGTAAAAGGCATCTTAGTTGGACTTTCTTTTCCAACATAAAAAAAATCACTAATTGTCTTTTTTCCACTAATGCACCACTGCATAGTTGATAGGGTGTTATTAATCAGCATTAGCACATGGTTACATTTACTCTCTATGCACATACAGCTTCCTGCAGTGAGGAAACCTATACATCCACCAACACTATAATCTGCTGGTTGCCATAGCAGCCAGAAACCTATATTGCAGCTGCATCTCTGTCCGTGTGGTCGTGCTTTCTATGGACTTCTCATATCATTATATTTGCTGGTAATACTTGACACCGGCTTTGTTTTGGGCATATTTACCTGGGGCTCAGTTCAGGTGGTGCACTGTTGAAGCTGACCACTGGTATCTGTAAGCTGTTGGGACGTGAATGCTCAGATGGAGGGCGAAATGGCCGAGGCGGCAGGAGAGGGGAGCGCAGAGGTGAGCTGATCCCCCTGCTGAGGCGCAGCGGAGAGCGAGGGGCACGGCAAACTGAATTCTGCTCCTCATCCCCTTCCTCATCCTCCTGGATTGAGGGCAGTTTCTTCACTAAACCACCATTACTTTCCCAGTCCACCTTAGAAACAACACAAACAATGGATTTTAATTGAAAAAGTCAGGGTGAAATTATACCATATGGTTCTTTAATGCCAATAGGGTACATGATAACACCTGTTGAGATTAGAAACTATGTTTAAGCTCAGCTGCATCAGACTCGTTCTTGGTAAATAAAGTGCAGTGACATCATTTTGCCAGTCGGTGGCACACAAACACAACTTGTACTGATGAGCATTAAATATTTCATCTGCAAAATAACTAATTTTGAACAGTTTCTCTCCAACTGCAGGGCATCAAAATCAACATAAAGGTAGATTTCTTCTCAAAAAAGATACATCCAAATAGAACATTGAACCTAAATCAACAAAGGTGTGTATTTATTAAAGATTCTTGGGTTTCCTGCTGAGTTCATAATTGACTAGAGTTCATTGTCCTTGTATCAGTGATTTATGACAATCATTATAAGACATATTGAAACACTTAAGTCATTTTAATGTCTTTATTACTGCTTTTAGATATCTGTGTAAATCCATTGTATCTTTACCTTTTATTTATTTTTTTGGTTTACATTTATTTTCAGAACCATTACCTTTTGTGACATACTTTCTATTTCATGATGAATTGCCACATATCGATAAATAAATAGGGAAAACATAGGGTGCAAGAAAGACAAAAAATACACCACACAGATGAACAGTACAAAGAGAAAAATTCCCCTGAGTAATATCATACAGTGGTGCTACAGTTAAACTTCATTGCTATTGTTTAGACTGTACAGCTGTGATGATAACCATAAGTGAAATTGTATTAAATCTGTTTAAAAATCCAAGACAAAAATCACATAAAAAGAACTGATACTTGATAAGAGAGGCAGAATCACAGTTTTTTGTTCTGAGTTGCTTTGTGTTTTTCATTGGCTCTGCAAAAGAAGCCTGTCATGCTACATTTAATACAGAGTGCTGTGTTTGACTTTTTGTCACCATGTTCTCCCAAAGAGACACACACACACACACACACACACACACACACACACACACACACACACACACACACAGCCAGCAGTCATCCATGTCCCTCTTCCCCATCAGCTATGTCTCGGCTTATGAATTGAATAATTTAGGCTTTCTTCAGTGTTGATGCTGCCTTTCTAAAATGACTAGTTAAACACTCAACAAAAGGAAATGCATTGTTAAAAAGTTTAAACTCTTGCCAATGTGTCAAAGATGTTACTAGAAAACACTAGTATGAACTTCTGAGCATGAAAAAAAAAAACATACCATATCAGATGTGGGTGTGACTTAAAGGTGAGTTAACTGACAGACAAGTGTCGATTTAAGTCATCTAGACTTTGAGGGTACAATATTGATTCCTTACCTCAATATGTTCAACATGATTTGTGTTTGTATTTCAAGCAACACCATTTATTTCTTTAACTTTCACAGAAGAGCTTAATTCAACTGTATTATAGCCCTAAGATGCATACGCAGGTGGCTACAACCCATTACTGAGCCTCATTACACCCAAACAACAATAAATTCAGCCTTTTCCTATTTTGGCTTCAAAATAATCACATCAGTTATATGCAAACATGTTCTGGTGCAGTGACTATTGACTGTTTTTCATATCTCATCATGCAGACAAGCCAACGCCCCTCCGCTTCCCCTTTCCCCCCCCCGTCACTCTTCCTCCTAACCCTTTAATTAAGTCTCTCTTCGCCCTTCATCCCTCCTGCCTGCTCAGCATTCCCTCTTTTCCCCTCCTCCGCCCCTCACTTTCCCCTCACTTCCCCCTCTCACCCCCCACCCCCCCTGCCACTGTAATTTATTTTTAGCTCCCTTGTTCTAATCTTAGCTTGCAGCTCCAGAGGAAACCGAGGAGCTCTCAGTGATGCGGGGGTGTGATAAGTGTGCACTCGCCGCGTGTCTGTGTGTGAGTGTGTGGGTGTATGCAGAATTCTGAGTGCAGGCACGTATGTACATGGATGTACATTCAGTGTGTGAGCTTGCAAGGGCAAGAACCAACTAAGTGGTTATTTTCTTGGTGTTTGGTGCCTCAGTTTGCCGCTGCATGTGGCTGTATCTGTACACTTTGTAGAATATGTGTAGGTGCATTGGTTATGCTCTCTCTGTCATGTTTCTGGTGTGAAGATTGACTCACACAAGAACATGGGATACAAAACATGCTTTCACATCATTCCTTTTCTACAACAGACCTCATTGCACCCACTCAGCTACATCCATTTTTTGCTCAAGTCTGTGGAGTCACGGCAATCTGTCTGCAGTCTATGAATCAACGACAGATAGTTCAATTTTATCTGCCGATAACAATTCACGATCATCCTTGTTATCTTTTAATGGCCTTTTGTGTCTTCTTTTCTGAAAATATCACATCTGTTTATCTGCATTATCATTTATTTTACTCAACATTATTTCTCCTGTAATGAGCATACATTATCCATGTTCACAGAATGCCTCTTAAAGCACTTGTTGACTGTAAAAGTAAAAGTAGGTTTTAATTTTCCATTTTTCAGTACTCGAGTCTTAATTGCATATGCAAATACACTCTCCTGACATGCTGGTACCGGCAGGGTTTTGCATAAATAACCAGGATGGGCATCTGCAAACCAGACCCATGATATTGGCAGCGGTTTGTGCATTTGGAATTGCGCATCCTCCAGATAACACTACAGACACACACTGATATGTACGTGCACCACTCACATTCTGCAGTAAATGTGCTGTGCCCTAGAGAAACAAACAGCACTGCAGTGGAAAAGGAGAGATTGTGGAAGAGTAGAACAGAAAATAAGATAGCCCAAGTTCCCCCTCCCTTTTGTCTCCTCTCCTCCCCCTCTCTTTTCTCCTCGGCTGACTGGGTTATTTATAACGAGCAGGATCCAATCTTAGCAGTAACTGCGGGGGGGACAGCCAGTCAGGGAGAGCCCGTGCTTTCCCCCTGCTCTATTTTTAGAAACAGGACAGCTTCAAACAGCAGCACTAAGCTATTCTTGTCCTGATGTTTTGCTCCCTCTGCTGCTGCACCGACTGAAGGCACAGGCTATGAATATGTGTACATTTGAAGGCAGTAGTTCTAAAAAAAGGAGTCTGTGGTTAGGATTATTAAATTGTGGAATTTAAACAGATCTGTATAAGTATTTTAGAGGGTAACGGAGAGGTCAAGAATAGCTTTTACATTAGGCTTTGATTGCTGTTTAAAAGTCTTTCTTGCTTAGGAATTTTCTGAACTGAGAGAAAAGGCTCTGAAATTTCAAAGTCCCTGAATTTTTCAAATGCTAAGAGAAGGTTCTTTAGTAGTTTTTATATAGTGCCTTTAGCATAGGAAACACTGGACCTGGGCTGGGTCTCACAGCTCCTTTTTGCAGAAACGACTAAGTAACACACTATTAAGTCCCTCATAAAACAAATGATCAACATGCTGACAAGAAATGCACAATTTTGTGTTGCTTTTCCATCTTATGGCATAGCTTTTTAATCATGACTTTGGTCAGTAATATGTTTAACCTATACGGTAGGAGTGCAATGAGTTGATAGAAGTGATTGTGGTTTGCATTATTTCCTTATGTCTTCAGTTGAATGTTTTTATATTACCAGCCTGACAGAATATCACTAATTAATTTGAATAGAGTCACAGATGCTTTAATAAAGATGAGGGTTAAAGTGGATCATCTCTTTAGTGGGAGCAGACATGCAGCCAAATCAGACTGGAAGTGAAATGTCATTATTAATTTAGGCAGATGATGCGTTTCATTCAACATTCGAATTTCAGAATAGAGATATGAAAAGAAGCTGAACTATAGACCTAAGACTGAGTTCCTATCTTGGATGTACTGTCATCCAGTGGTATTAACCTCAATTAATATCAATAATATAAATACAATTTCTACCAGTGTAGTGTGTCAGAGGATGTTTGTGCACAACCGTTCTAAACCACCTTTCTTCCTAACACTTCTTAAGCATCAGATAAAACCACAGAACCAAACAACCATTATTCGGTCTGTGACCTCTGAATTCATCCTAATCCTATGCACATTTCAAAGGTTTGTATAACATACTATTTAAAAGTCTTAAGCCCCCTACAGATTTGTTATTTTTGCAGGGCTATATGATAATAAAATCCAATCCCCAAACAATCAAAATACCCACCCACACATGACATTCTAGTCACAACTCTGAGGCTCAATCTTCTTGACATGTGAACCTGACCATTGTGATAGACAAAAGAGCAGAGAATTTCAGACTATGACCTGGTTAACATGGGGTTAAAAAGTCTAATATACAATCTGGAGCCAGGCAATCAATTAAATCATTCCTAAAACATATGAGGAGGCAGTGTAACAAAGTTTAAATATTATAATGTGTTCATTTTGCAAACATTTTCAAAGAGTTTTGCATAAGGCTATTCCAAAAATCAAGACATGAGGAGAACATAGCATGTATGTTTTTTTTCTACATCTCTAAAGTTTGAAATAGAGCTTATCTTGGCGACATTTGTAAGATGATAACACATGGTTGGATGTGGTTAGTAATGTGTTGCTCAAAGCTTAAATTAGCATCAATACAACAACAACATTTCTTGCAACAGACTTAAGTTTTAATAGCTCAGATGTAGTTGGCATCGTTTGCTTGGAGCTGTTACGGGGTCTAATAACAAGAATTTGTGTTGTAGAAAATTATTTGATATCCAGTTTTTAATGTCACTCAAAAACTTCTGTAGAAAACTCAGCATTGTAAGGTCTGACGGCTTCACAGGGTCGTACAGCAGAGTCTCGTCTCACCTCGTCACCTGAACGCTCTTTATCCTCACTAGGGTCACAGGGGTCACTGGGGGCCTAATCCAGCTACAACAGGTGACGACGGGGTACACCCTGTATGAGTCTCCAGTTCAACTCAGGGCTGAACATATATAGACAAACACTCACTCTCACATCCACACCTATCGATTAACCAATTAACCTATCAGTGCATGTCTTTGGATGGTGGGAGGAAATCGGAGTAACCGGAGAAAACCCACACAGACACAGGGAGAACATGCAAACTCCACACAGAAAGGTCTGGTGTGGGAATCGAACCAGGGTCCTTCTTGTTGTGAGGGACAAGTGCTAACCCCTGCATTCAAAACAATAATGTGATGAGCATGACAAGGAAATGCAACAACTGTGTGAACCATACTGAAAGAGAAATAAGTCTGAAATAAATGGCTCTAGAGGTTAAAATGTTGTCAAACCTCCATCACTCAATGTTATAAAAATATTCCAGGATATACTTGGGATCTTTTATTCTTTTTTTGTGCTAATAATCTGATGACTTAACTAATATTAATATTTTGTTCTTAAATAGATTTTAGTTTTTATTTATTTTCTGTATATTCCAATTGAATCTACAGTATATTGATACATGGAAACACATACTGTATAGCTATTATAACCTGTGCTAATGACAAACCTACTTGTGACCTAAGACTTTTGTACAGTATTGTAACTTATAAGATTATAACTAACAATCGTCTTTTCAAATGTCCCCATAGAAGCTCAGAAAATACAACATAACCACTAGCAACTGGTGAGAATTTTGCTCTTGAGTTGTATTTGAGTAGTGCTTGTACTCACATCAGCCCCGTGGCCTTCCCGCAGATTGTAGGTGAGGTCATGTTGTATCTCACTGATGAACTTCTGGGCATACTCGGGGTAAAGTCGAAGGACCTCTCGGAGCCCCTTAAGGCTGATGTACTGCAGGTCACAGTAGGTCAGAGCCTTCACATTGGCATTGGTCTTGATCACCTGCTCCTTTGTGAGTGAGTCCGAACCGATCAGATCTCCTTTACCTATGACAGGCAAACATACCGAGCCACATCAAAAACTTTTCATCTCAATATTTTTTTTTTTTCCCAAAAGCTGTTTTTTGACCCGAGGAAAAAGGCAAGAAGGTAAAATCAATAAACATACAGAATGTCTGAGCTGCAGATCATCATGGATAGAAGATCAGGGTAGTAGCCCTTCAAAGCAATTCCAAATATTCAGGAGGAATTTTTTTTCAATGATTTGGTGTAATAATCCATTTTAGAAAAAAAAAAAACAGAAAATGTTTAGGCACATTACCTGGACAAGGATGCATTGAACACCTTTCAAATGTCTTGTGGAATACCACATACCACCCATACACATTTTATGCATACTATGGTTAGTTGCAAGTGGCTAAGAAAAATCAGAATCACTTGATGTAATTCATTCACATTCTTTTGGGCATACTTTTTAACCCATAAAAACCCAAATAGATAGTGGCAACAAAAATCACCGACTGATGTAACGTATTTAATACCTGTTCATTTACTGATCCTACTAATACATATACATAATTGGTGGAAAATGCAATTTATTATCTTTTCATGGTCATGGTCTATGAACCATTTGGATGTTCAGAGGGTCCATAGTGAACATTTTCTACACAACTGATTCACCAGTAAAACCCCTGGAGTTGTATCAATGACAGTGAATGGACACACTTGTTTTATTCTCAATTATTGATATAATTGTTGGAAAAAGTCACTTTTTCAATATAATATCCCTCAATTTTAATCAGATTTTCAATGACAATATGCATAATACAGAGGGTAATATTGAATATATAGTGATAAATCACTGTGTAATTGTTAAATATAGAACAATATTAACCCAGGAACGGTCACAAAAGTAGCCCTGGGTCTTTATGGATTAATATTAAGACTCCCTGGAGTGTCTACTGAAGCATGTTCAGTCAAAATTCTGAACACCATTACTGTGTCTTTAAAGGTATGTGGGTTTGAATGATTTGTTTCAAAAAGATATGCAACAAGGTGAGAATTTTTCAATATTGTGTAAAGAAGCTGTCTAAGAGTATTTCTCAGTACATCTAAGCCACTGGCAGAAATTTTGGAAAATGTTGCACGGGTTACCATCTTTTATACCATCTCATTAAAAAGTGTAACAACACAGTATATCCATGCTGAATTTTCATACAGGCTATTAACTGATAGTACTGCAAGGAAATGTATTGTAATCTTTAAGGTACAGCATTAATTTGATTTATTTCATATTGAAACTAATGGAGTTCCCTGTAGTATGAGGAAAAAAGCAGATAAAGTCAAACAAAGGCTGCTTTGGATCTGCACACAAGAGACAGGGCGAGAAGCAGAGGGCTGGAGAGAAAGAAGCAAAGAGGGAATATACAAAGAATAGAGGGAGGAAAGCAAGACGAGGGAGGACAGAGGCAAGCAGGGAGCTAAAATGGGTGATGAGTGTGGAGGAGGTTTGAAAAGAGGAAGGGTGAGATAACGGCAGAATAGGGAAAAGAGAGGTGAGGGAATGAGAAGAATTGGAAAATGATATAGTGTGGGGGTGGGTACAGACTGGCATGAGTTGACTAAGGAGAAAAGGATATAGGTGAGAAGGGAGTGGATAGGTAGTGTGAACATGTGATCACTGTTCACCTTCCGAGCCTGCTGTCTCTACACTGCACATCCAACAATATTCCAAAAATCCCATGCCACCATCCCTTTCACCCCCCCCCCCATCTGTTCTTCTACTTAATTTGGCATGAGGGGTTCTTTGCATGCTCCGTCTGTCTCTCTATCTTTTCACATTACTGGCATTTCCGTTCTGTGCGTCTTGTCTTTTTTTCCACCCCCAACTGTTCAGTTCGAGTCATCTTTGTCACAGAGATGATGGGTGGCAACGAAGCCAAGAGCCACAGTAGCGTCAGAAAAAGCTTTTTTTTTTTTTTTCATAGTTAGGGCAAAATGTTGAAGTGAGCAGGAGATGAACAATTGAAAGTGACATTTAAGAGTCTGTATTTGTCTGGTGTCTTCAGTGTGTCTGGATTTCAATAGAAGAGACAAGGGCAGGAAAAAAAAGCTCATAAAAGATGCTCACTTGATCAGATTTTAGTATGCAGTGACAATTCTGTCTCCTGTCTTTATCCAAGGCTTGTTCCATGTAAATGTGAAACTGTGGCTGATGTTTCATACAACACTTGTCATATTCTTATTAAAAAAAAAAAATCTAATCTTAGTGTGACAACAGAGGTAGATATGCAGATTGAGCTATGGGGGACTTAAAATCAAAATGTCACATCTTAATTCACACCTTTTCCAGTGCCACTTACAAATCAGTTTGTGCCACTGGATTTTATATTAAAATAAAAGGTAGTTTGGTTTAAAATTAATATTTAACATCTTAATAAAAAACATATATTCTCCTACATGTCAGATATGTGGTGTGATGGTAAAAATAAAGATGATAATATAAAATTGAACAGCTGATGTAACCGTTACATCAGCAGTAAATGATTAATTGTCTGGGGAAACAGTCCTTGTGTTAATGGGATCGACATGTGCCCGCATGTTTAATATATGGAAACCAAATGTTCCAATGGGTATACACCTAACACACATGGAATCAATCATTTCAATTTTCAGTTGGGGAGCAACACGTAGGAAGAATTTTCGTTATGACTATATTATGCAGAATTTCATATTAGTCTTAAACAACTTCAATGTATCTATTCTCAATTTATTAATCTTTTTTTACACTTGAGTAACTTCTGTAAGTTTGTTTAACTTACTGTAATTGGGGCAGAGAAACTGTGATTGTATGGAGCTTATGGGAAGGTTTGTATTCTGCCTCAGATTTAGACTTAAGAGATTTTGTATAACTGTGTGCTTAGTGTAATTTCTTCTCATACCAGCTTGAGTTATAAATTACTTAAACATTTTTCACTTTCTAATTTCTTATTCAGGGCAATTTATATGCATATGTAATATAGAGTTGACACTGACAAATACCTGGGACTTATGAATGAGTTTTAATCCTGTAAAACCTGAGACATTAAATCAGTGACAGAAAATTCCAACTCTTTTACTGGTCCTTCTGAACAACCCCCACCCCCAAAATAATTTTAATATCAATTTATAAATAATTTTGTATTATATTCAATACATTGGGTCTTAATGCTCAAATATTATTTTTGAACAGAAACTGGTACATCCTTTTCAAAATTGTCCAAATTCTGCTTTAACTTATTTTTTCGCTTAATATTAAACTATCCTAAGTGATTTATTTCCATTAATGACAATATTCTTTGTGATTTGCATTTGTTAGTACAGTATTTAACTTCCTGACACTTTATGTTTACAAAAACAAAGCAAAACTAAGAAAATTCAAAACCTATTTCATCAAAACAAAGAAAATTGATATTTGTCAAACTATGTGGATTTTAATGGGGAATCAATGTTGCAGAAAATAATAGTGTTTTCCATGTTCACTGTGAAGCCTCCAAACATCCAAATAAGACACATCTAATGCCTATGAAAAGGGGATAAATTACATTTTACTTGAATGATTTAAATGCATTGATAGGATTATTGGTTCAAAATATTTTTAAACATGTTAAATCAGAACATGCTTTTTGGACCCTGGTTGCTTTTTGAGTTTAATACAATTCAATAAACTAGGCTAATAGTGACATTTATTATTATTATTTATTATTATTATTGCTACCAATTTGTATGTGATTGGCTATATGACTTTGCATTGTGTGGTGTGCGACTATATATATATATATATATATATATATATATATATATATATATATATATATATATATATATATATATATATATATATATATATATATATATATATATGTATATATGGGAGAATGTCTTGAAAATTATGACTAAAATTAAGTATTTTGGAGGACTGAGTCAGACTGGACATCAATTTGAGATGAATGTAAGTAGCAACAGAGATAGTGTATAATTCACATGAATTGTGTGGACACAGTAAAGCCCATGATCAGTTGTTGTATGTGAAGAGCTCCATGGGCTCTGCAGGGTTCTACTCAATCCACACTTCAGCATTAATGATCAAGGTACTTTAATAATGCAAAATATATTCATTATTAATACCAGCACAGCACCGTATTCCGTCTATTGATGTGTGTGTGTGTGTGTGTGTGTGTGTCATGATCAAGATCAAATATGGACCGGGGGCTTGGCATTTGGAGATAAATCCACTTCATCTCTCTCATACACATGTGCACACAGATTTTCAAAAAAGGCAGGCACCCAGGTACAGAGCGTCAATTCAGAACATCTTGACCTTTTGAGAAACGGATTTTTAAGTCATGTATATCTGTCCTTGTCTTAAACGTCAAATTCATCTGGTTTTTGCACTCATCTGTGTGTCTATCACCTGGTCTAAGCCACATTCACACAGAAGCATCCCAAAAAGCTTGTGCTTTCTGCAGGATTAGTTTTGCCAAAGCTTTGAAGCAAATCCAGAGGAAATTAGATTCCTACTTAAAAAACAGCTAAGTAAAGAAATTATCCTAAGCTCTAACCACAGATGTGGAAGTGGGTTTGACTGCAAGATTTCCAATATGTTCAATCTTTTTGAATGTTTGTCCAATAACCACCATTGATATCAAACAAATCCTGTACTGTAATTGTCAGTGTTTTTCTAACATGATACTGCTGTGTGTATTTGTGTAAAACATTACACCACAAAAAAGTAATTTTATGGTGTTTGCAGACCGATAAGCAGAGCAATACATTTGCAAAAGTTGGAATCTAATACCTCCAGACATTAGTATAAAATGTTGTAGGACCTTCTACTAACCTGACTATTGCCATTGGGTATCACAATACCATCTGGGACCCTTCCACAACCAATTAGTTTTCAAAGGAGGGGCCTAATCTAAAATCCTTGCATGTGATTAGATGAAGAATCTGTCCGTCATGTTCACTGACACAACGCTTCAGCCACTCACATTGAACTCAAGCCGTGATGTAGCTCAGAGCGACAGCAGGAAGAAGAGCCATACTGTAAGCAGACCCACATCAAAACAAACACCACAGTATGGCTGCACCTAAACGGACCGGTGCGTTGTTTGTAAATGTGCAGGGAAAATCTGAGGATAAAAGGCAATATCAACAACAGCCAGTGGATATTTCTTAAACCTCCCTATGGAAAACAGGTTGACCAGCGGCTCGCAGAACTTGGTCTCAACGAGTCAGATGTTCCAGAAAAATCCTCTGGCATATGTTTGAAATGCGTTCGCTTGGTAGAGAGACATCAGAGTACTGTGGACACTATAAGGAAATGGTGAAAAGCTGAAGAGGAACAGAGTGCCCAACAGACGACAGAGACATCAGCTGTGGCACAGACAGACACAACGCCGCCCAGTCATGGGAAGTCCCACCTGGTGATACTGATTGGCTCCTTCGTTTTTCAGAAAGCCTGAACTATACTCAGATGGTTGTGTGAGCCTAGTGTGTAGTTTGGCAAAACGCAGCCAGATGATGTGAGTCAGGTTAGCCTTCGACTGTATCAAAAGTACATAATCAGATTTCCTTAGGGTGGGAACCTCTGTTTCCAGGACAGTAATACACAGCACCGGGGTGTCACAGAGAATTGTTTTGACTCCCTTACTGTTCCCATTGTACACAGTGGACCTTAAGTGCAACTCTTGAGTTCTGTCACCTCCAAAATTACTCTGATAACACTGTTATTGTGGTGTTTACCAGGAAGGGATGGAAAGTCAAATACAGGGATTTGAGCCAAAGCACAAAACTCTTTCCTACTTAATACTTCCAAGAGCAAAAAACTGGTGGTGGATTTCAGAAAGCCCAAACCCTTTCTTCAGTCAGTCAATATATGTAGAGTGGTGCCAAGATCCAAATAACTTGGGTTCATGTCTGGACAAAAATGTTTTTGACTCTAAAGGGACAGAGACAAGCATTTCTAAGAGGGTCAGGTCCTTTGACATCTGCCAGAAAAAGCTGCACATGCTTTATCAGCCACTTGTAGTCAGTGCGGGGGGAGCCATCATGAAAGAAAAGGTGCAAAACAGCAAGACAAACTGGTGAAAAAGCTGGACACATTTGGAGATAGTGGTGGAGCGGTGCATACTGGGTAAAGTGGAGAACATGTTGGACAGTTTGGATAATTTTTAATCCATTCCTCACAAACCAGAGAAACAGCTGAGGTGGATGAGTCACTTCATCAAGATACAAAACTGAACTGGCATCAGACTCAACAATACCATAGTCTGACAGACACATAATGAGCTGTGTAATTGTATTTTCATTGGACTTTGTTGGGAATAAATTAAACTGATTTGTACCTGTACCTCTACTTCTACTTGTACCTGTCCCTGCACTTGTATTTGTACCTGTTATGTGTACCTGTGCCTGTACATGTACTTGTACTTCTGCTTGTACCTGGTCATGTCTAGTCATGGGTACCAAAACATCTATCCTTTAAACCATTCATCACTGTCAGAGGACATATGAGCTGTACTTTAGTATCCAGATGTACATAGACTGCATCACTTAATGCACACATTAATAACATGACACAGAAACATATGTCAAATAAATGGAGTGTATGATGTGCAAGAACTTCTTCAAACTATTAATCAGCAGTTTAGTTCATCCTTTTTATGGACAATCTATCTGCTCTCGTGTCTGAAAAGTACAAGTGCAGCTTGTGTGAAATGAAACAAGACTCTACAAGCACTGCTGCCACTTCAAACAGACCAGAAAAGATTGAAAATACTAGGAAAATTAAAAGAAAGTAAAAAAACAACAATTTTTTAAATGGTTTAACTATTGTGTAAAAGTGTCCAAGTAATAAGAATGGTTTAGTACTGTTTACTGTGTTAGTCATAGTAATGGTAAAAACAGCATGACTGTTAAGTAGAGCATTAACTAAAATGTCAACTAGTTGATACGTCTCTCTCTCTCTCTCTCTCTCTCTCTCTCTCTCTCTCTCTCTCTCTCTCTCTCTCTCTCTCTCTCCCTCTCTCTCTCTCTCTCTTTTTAGCATTTAGCATTTTAGCAACAACCACAAAAAAGTTTCCGTTTTGAATGTCTGAGATTGGCAGAAATGTGTGATGTTAAAATAGGCTCATACTCTAAAACAGGTTGGGAACTGGTGTAATGAATGATGAGGTTGTGACACTGAAATTGAACTGGTTCAGTAGTGCGTATATTTGACCCACTTAATTACACGTGGAGATAAAAACATAAATGAAAGTGGTAATGAAAAGCAGCTGCACATATTCAGTCTGAATCCTGGGTGCACTGGAGCTGGTACAGTATGTTATAGTAGAGAAATTACAGTACAATTTAGTATGTTACGATTACAAAATATTTTTAAGGACAATAAAACAAGTAAAACAGTATCCAGCTACAACATTAAACCAAGTTAAGATATTTGTCTTTCATATATATCAAAACTAATCTTTATTGTTACTGTGTGTAACAATACGCACGCTTACTTTATTTTCTTAATATTTCTGTCTTTAGTACTATTATCTATATTATTTATCTTTATTAGGCTTTGCTTTTCTCATCCTCTTGATTTTCCATGTATTTACACACTGAATTGACTTTGTGCATGAAATGTCATATATACAGTAATAAAAACCAAATTGTCTTCCCTACTTTTCCTTGCAACTAGTCATCTTATATTAATTTGGGAGCAATTTTAAAAGACTCAAATATGTAATTGTGTATGGATAAAGAGTACTGAGGATTCACACAAGTATCCTTGATATATTAGGATTCAGCCCTTGACCAGATCCAGTAATTTAGTAGAATTTGATGATATATAAGACTTTATTGTTCTCTATTCTGTTACACCTCAAGACAAAGTTTGTGCCAAATTGAGGAAAAAAAATATAAATATTTATAACACATTTACGAGAATCAGAGAGGACACTTGAAAACATCACAGAAAAACATTTAATTTGTGATTTGATATGTCTGTGTTACATTCTGTATGTAGAGGGTAGAGATTTAGTATTTGACATTGAAATACAGAATACATGCACGACTACACTGAACCCCAGATGTAATGCCTCTGGAACATAGGGTTTTGGTGTATATGTTGTGTTATATGTGATGTCTGATGGCACCTCTTAATACATTTCCCTTCAAAGTGGATGAAGGGATTACTTAGATGAGTTATAGGCTGTGGACTGTGGGAAGCCATGACTGTGAGAGCGTCTGGCATGGTGATAAGTCTTAAAGCAGCAGCGCACACTAATCAGACTTTTATCAGCTCCTTAAGCACTGTCTGTCCTGTTGTTTCACTGACAGACTGACATATCTGTCTTTCCCTGGTTGTTGTTGTCCATCATCTCATCAGCATAATTTCCACTCAAATTCAGATCAAGTGACTCTGGAGGTTTGATTAGATGAAACCAAACCCATTGGTGTAAAATTATTTTAACTGTGTAATCATCAAACTGACATGTGAGTCTTTTGTCTTGGTTTCTGTCTTGTAACACCTCAAGTCTGTACTTCATTAACAGCGTTTGATATGTAACACACACACACACGCACACATATACACACGCAGGTCTAGTTTATCAGACAGATTTTCAGATTAGCGCTTTTCACCTTCATTAACGATGCAACGTAGTGTCCCACGGATCGCGATCACTTCACATCGTCTCATTAAGACTTGGTTTGATGGCTAATTGTCTGTCAGAGCCAAGGGGGTTTGGGGTAGTTTCCTTCTAATTTTGTATCATGGCTTTACACATAATTGCCTTCAAAGACCCCCCCCCCCTTATTGCAAGTTGGTCTAATTAGGTAACCAACATAATTTTGCAAGCAGTTAGTGCAAAAAGCAGAAATAACCCTTTGGAAAGCTTCATATTTTCAGGGAAAGTCATGCCATTAACATTGTTTACATTAGTTTGAAATAACTAAGTGGAGAAAATGCAAATTCTGTAAAAAAAAAAAAAAAAAGAAGCTTTTTTTTTAAAAGATTTTTACTCAAATATTACAGGATTTATTTATCTCTGCATGGAAGATAGATAATAAATATGTCATTAACATCCTTCTTCATTAATGTGCAATAACTAAAGAGAGAAAAGGCTAATTATGTAAAAAAAAAAAAAAAAACACTTAATATACAATGAATACAATGAAAAAACCCTAAATGTAACAGTTATATAAAATAAGTATTAGAACTACTTTCCTTATTGATTTTCACTTTCACAGTGAGCTGCACATCCTTAAAGTCTGTGTGACCTACCTAATATGGCCAGCACAGTGTTGTCTTTAAGGACCTCCATGGATCCTGAGCAGACGAAGTAGATGGCCTGCAGAGCGTCTCCCTGACGGATGAGGAACTCGCCAGGAGCACAGAAGGATGTTTTGATGATGAGGGAGAGGGAGCGCAGACAACCCCTGCTAGCTGACTCAAACAGAGGCAATTGAAGCAGTTCTTTATTCAGGTGCATGGCGATGTCAGCCCGCAGTTCATCTGGGAAGTCCTTTAGCAGCTGTCAAAGAGAGAGAAGGTTTACATATGGTTCACAAGCTCATTTTAAATGTAGATGTGCACATGAGTCTGCATATTCATGTAGATAACAGCAAATGAAAAAGATGGATGCATTTTAAAGACAACATTCATATAAACTAAATCCAAAATACTCAGAATTTGTTGTCTTTCTACTCTTAATTTGAGTATTAGAACATAATAATAATAAAAAAAATAAAAAAAATAAAAAAAAATAAGAAAAGATATACTTTATTAATCCCCATGGGGAAATTCAAAGTAGTCACCGCTCCACACAACCAAAATACAATCATGTTACATCAGTACTTAAATAAATAAACAAATACTCGGTGTAAATAGCTCTAAGATATAAGACAATTCAAATAAATTAACATTAAAAAACTTCTTATTAAAAGTAAAATTTAAAGAAGCGGAGTTAAATATGATAAAAATCTGATAAGCTAAAATACGATATATAAAAGATTCCATATCCTACAAAAAAATTAAGAAATTAACAAATAAACTACATAATTCCTCTTTTAATCTCATTTCATCAATCTAGGCAAGACAAGGCAAGTTTATTTGTATAGCACATTTCAACAGCCAGGTAATTCAAAGTGCTTTACATAAAACATTAAAAGCATCAAGAAAAGGGGGGGGGGTTAAAAGTAAAAATAATAAAATAATTTAAAAACTGTAAATTTAAATATGAAAATTAAACCAAAAAACAAGAACAAGTTATAGTGCAGTGTAGAATAATTAAGAAATTATATTAGCAGTAGGCAGCATCGAATAAAAAAGTCTTCAGCTGTGATTCAAAAACAGTAACAGTTGCAGCAGATCTGCAGTTCTCTGGGAGTTTGCTCCAGATCTGTGGGGCATAGAAACTGAACGCTGCTTCTCCATGTTTAGTTCTGACTCTGGGAAGAGACAGTAGACCTGATGTAGACGATCTAAGAGGTCTGGATGGTTCATAAGGGATCAGCACATCAGTGGTATACCTAGACCCTAGACCATTCAGTGCTTTACTGTATAAACAAGTAAAAGAATTTCAAAATGGATTCTTTGGCAGACAGGAAGCCAATGCAAGGACCTTAGAACTGGAGTGATATGGTCTGTTTATTTGGTCTTAGTGAAGACTCTACCAGCAGCATTTTGAATCTACACTGTAGATTTTGCAGTGTTAATTTGGAGACAATGGGACCAAATACACTCTAGAAGAAGTTAAATAAACTCTCTAAGTGTTGATTTAACACTGCAAAATTTACTGTGTACTGGATGAAAATAAATCACAGGGTCTTCACTTAAATGGTTGTATTTTTGAAGCAGTTTAATTTATTATTAGAGGAATGGGGAAAGTATACCCCCACACTGGGGTCTAATCTGATTTAAAATGCTTTAACCCCAGGTATATTCCAGTTGGGGGTATACTAAAGCCTGAAACACATGGATCTTGGAGAAACAGTGTTTTGATCTTGTGCATGTTATGTGTATATGGTCTAATAGACAATATAGGAGATATGTCACCTTTTATCTCTGTCTATATCTCTTCCCTTTGATGCATGAATTATGAGAACCTTAGTCAAGATTTTTTTCCTATGTGTTTTTATTCCTCTTTAGGAATGAAATAAGCACTATAATTAAAATCTTTTTAATGAACCTATTATTTTATGGAGTTATGAAAATGTCCCCTCAGCTGTACAATATGAGTTTAAACTTTGAAGCAAAGAAACATGTATTTAGAACGCATTATTGGAACACTATGAAATAAAAAAATAAATTAATGCAGTTTTTGTGTAACACGATTGTTAATGAGTCTAATAAAAACAAGCAATTGACTTACAAGTAAACATGTTAGCATAGATCAGGTATTAAGGATAACCAAGTTAAAGTAATGATATGAAATGACTGATATGGAACTGAAACAACAAAAGCCATGAATATACAAGAGAACAACTTTAGAATAACTGTCCACTGTAATGACCAGTATGTATCAAAGGGTTAAAAAGACTAAAACACACATTCATAGTTTTGAAATAAACAAAACCTGTTCCAATGTCCTCACCTCACTAACGTCAATTCCATTGTTGACCGACCATGTTGTCTGGAAACATTCCAACATTCTCTGCTCCAAGGCCTTGGGTAGTCGATGAACCCTGATGAAGTCCTTTAGGTCCTTAGTGCGGGTGTGGTACAATGAGCGTCGTGAGTACATTCTCTGGATGATGGCCGTCACGTTACCAAACACCGCTGCATGCATCAATGCTGGGAGACAGACAATAGCTTTCTTTACTCTAATGCATGTGTATTCAGAACAAAGCAGATTTAATTGGTATTGTTATCTCGTGGCCCTCAGGAAAATTTCACAATACCTCTGCACAACAGGAAGCTCCATTAGAAGTCTTCATAAGCCATGACAACTTTTAAAAAAATGGTTTTAAAATGCTTTAGCTGCTCTAAAACCATTGTAATGTACTGCCTCAAGCAGATTAGTGCTTCATAAAATGACAGTATAAGGCTGAAATAAAAACAATATAAATCTTCAAAAGCAAGTAGAAGAATAACTGAGCAGCCAAGGTGTGGGTGTGGTATTAAGATTTTGTAATTAGTTTTACTGAGAAATTTCGATTCGGATGCAGGAGGTGTCGAAATAGTCGATTGATGAGTGCAGAGTTACATGCTCTGGAAATTCACGATTTCGTTGCATTATTTTTTAAAAACATAGTCAATTAATCCATTACAAATGTAAATGAAGGTGTATGCAACAGCAAAGCTTAGCTTACTAACAGGTTGTTGTATTCAAAAATTAATTACATGAAATCATGAATTTCTAGAGCGTGTAACCGACTATTTCGGACTTCCTCCTAAAGACGGCTCCTGCAACTGGAAAGGAACTGTTTTGAGATAAGTAACTCTGGACACACTATCTGACAACATGAAGACCTCGGGACACTTTGTTTTGCCTTTAGGGACCCTGTACTTACTACCAGGTAAGTGTGATGTTGTTTAGAACTTTAGAAGACGTCCAAAAATGGCGTTTCATGTTGGCAAAAAGACATGTCCTAATCACTTCCATGTAACACAGTTTGGCTCAAAAGGGCAAAATCGAAATTTCTCAATGTACATCTGAATGGTGTGATTTTGATGTCACCTATATGTATGTACTCCCAATCATCTAAAAATTTAGTTAAAATGATTTTACTCCGGATAATCCCTTTAAGTACAGGTACAAAGTATTTATACTTAGTTATTTCCCCCTTACTACATGTCTCAGTGTGCTGGTGAGGATTTAAAGGAGGTTGAAGCTTTCCACATCTGATGTTTGTGGAAGATCTGTGGAATATCATAGCCTACATAAGACAAAACATCCAATGTAGAGCTCTATGAGAAGACAAGCTGCAGCAGCAGAAAGACATTAAGATTGAGAAGCAACATTTGTGATGGTTTGACCACTTTCAGAATGGATCAGCATCATTTCTGTAAAGTTGATGGATGCCAATTGGCAAAGAAAATGAGGGTAAAATCAATATGGTTTAGGACAGTCACGGCTGAACTAGCAGAGATCAATGTGACGTGAGGCGAGGCACAGAAGAACACCGTTTAAGACTGTAGTCTCCAAAGAGTGGGACAAAAAGATGATGACTGGGATTAAATACTTTTTTGTGCCATACATATTGGTGTAAGTCTTGTGTAAATGTAATTCTAGTTCAAGTATCAAAGCTGCTGAAACAGCATTCATGCCACAGTACACCTACACAATCCACTGAGACCCTGACTAATGACACTATTTTAGGATGGCTGTTCATGCAGGCAGGGTGATGCAATGTCTAATATATTTTTGTTTTAGTTTAGGATCCAGTGCCTCAGGGCAGCTGACCAATCAAAATTCAGTATGAGAATAAAACTCCAATTAAGTTTAAGAAAAGTGCAGTCTCTTTTTCTCTTCCCAGTCTTTCTGTTTTGCTTTGTTTGCTTCTTTGTCTCTGTTTTGATGAGGTGTGGGGATTTTACACAGTTTATCCTAGAAGCAAAATTATGAAAATTGAAATTAACACCGACTCTGAAGAACTAATTTCATCCAAGGCCATTTTATGTTTTCTTGTCCCTAAAAATGCAATTAAAATACAAGAGCTGATGAGGGAAAAAAATGGAGAATAGGTTTTAATAATAATGTCTAATACACAAAAGCTTGTTTTTTACTCTCTCGTAAAATATTGTGACAATATAGTTTGGTGACATGTATTAAAATACGTGAATTAAGAAGATAACATTAATAAAACATCAAATGAAGAGTTTTATATTCAGGCGAGTCTGTCCTTTGGGCATAAAAGATGCCGCTTTGGAATAAATTATTGAGCCAGTCATTTTGTGCATAAAGTCAATATATCAAGCTTTGACATATGATAACTTAATCTGAAATGTGTCACATAATTTAAATAATTATTGTGCATTAACCATAACCCCTCCATGATAAAATCAGACATATCAGCGTTATATATCATTGTTATGAGCCTAGGCTCTTGCGTCTTGTTTTTGTCTTATTTTTTGTCAGTTTTCCTCTTTTGTCTGTCATTGTTGGCATCTTGGGCTTTTATTTTGTCATGTGGGTTCATGTTCACAGTTTCTAGCTTTACTTCCCATCACTGGTGTTGCCCCGCCTTAGCTCCTTGAAGTGTCCCACCTGTCTTTTTAAGTATAAATACCTGGTGTGTGTCACTGCTCGGAGTGAGTTTGTTTTATTGCCTTGGTAAATAACTCATGAGTGTATAGTCTTGTCTTGTTTTCCTGGCTTTGACCCTGTTTGTCTCTTGGTTTTTTGGATTGTGGTTTTGTCTCTCTGGTTTTTGCACGCCCCTGTTTCATGACCTTTTGCCTCCTTTTGACTCTGCTCTTGCCTGCCCCTCATCTGTACTGTATTGGACATGTGATTGCTGGTTTGGACCCCTGTTCTGCTGAGTCTTGTCTTATCCTTTGGACTGATTTTGACTACATGTGTTTTGGACCTTTTTTGCCTGACCTCTCTGTTTGTGCGCTGTGTCCCAGTCGCATGCACAGAGGGGAGAAACCCCAACGCAGCGGACCACATACCGGAGCGAGAAGAAAGAGCCGATTATTTTTGTAATAAATCTTTGTCAAACTGTTTACTCTGGTGTGAGTCGTGCATTTAGGTCCAAATAGTATTTAGAGGCGTCACATTTATATAACATCACCCATTTTATATAGAAAATAAAATTCTGAAATTATTCATTTCATGCACTATACAATTGAAAGACTTTTATTACTGTGTGAGCATCAGTCTCAGATATGAGGTTGAGTCAGAACATGTAACTAATATATGTAAGTCTTCATGAGAAGAAGATTATGATGATTATAAGACATTTTCTCCTTTTATATTTCATGGTGAGGAAAAAAGAGAGAAATTCACCACTAAGTGGAAAGTTTATAACAACCTCCAGAAGAAACTGCAGTACATCTTTACAAAGGTCCATGAAGTAAGAAGCAGAAAATGCAGTGGTCCAGAAATTAACAATATATCTGGGGCTGCACGTCAAAAGACATTTTTCAGAAATGGACAACAAAATGTGCCAAACTGCATGCTGTTATTTCACTGTCAGTGGATAATGAGCTAACAGAGTGCCTTGGTTGAGAAAAGAAGATCATCATATCCTGAGAGACTGGAAACACTGACACGCATACAAATCTGAAGGACTGAGGTGGAAAGGGAGAAGAGAGATAAGCATCACTAACAAGAGCATCCTTACCTCCGATGAGCATGGTGCAGATGGAGAAGATCTTTTCAGAGTCTGTGTTAGCTGACACATTTCCAAACCCCACACTGGTCAGACTGCTCAGAGCAAAGTACAAGGACGTCACATAACTGCTGCGCATTGACGGGCCACCACCCAGAACTCCACTCCCTCCGCTGCCGGTACCTGTCCCCGTCACCGCATCACCCCCTGATATGTTTCCATAGTACTGGCTGGAGTTCCAAGAGGCCTGCCCACTGACCTCTGACCCTGACATGTTCCACTGGCTGCTATTGGCCGGAAGACTGCTGACTGTGGTTGGGATCAGTGTTGAGAAGGGAGACAGCAAGTAGGGGGTCCCGAGACGCTTGGCCAGCTCATGGAGCCAACCTAAGAAACACAGAGAGAAGAGATGAGAAGCTAAACCTTAATTACAGCCTCTAGAAAAAAGTCACTTTTGATATGGCTACAGTTACTTTTTTGCTACCAAAGCAAAAATGACTGCTTCTTTTTATATTGCAAAAACTGACTTTTTTTTGGACCATCAAAATCCCAGTAAATACGTGACAAACTTAAGACTGACATCAAATTGCATGGAACATTGATAAAGAACACATCTTTTCAGATCAGGCTCCACATTTTAGGTTTATTCACAGCAGTGCGGGCCGCATTTTTTCTCAAACTTTTTTGTATAAGAATAATAATAAAAACAACAAACAATATACTCCTGTGAATTGCATTACATCTAATCTAACTCATTTAATCTAACTCAAACTAAACTGAAACCAAACTAAAAGACTGAATAATTATGCGGACTAATGACAAAAATGCTAGGAGTGCTACTAAACAAAGTATTCATGACATCTTTGTAACATTTCAGCAGCTTATCTTCAATATGTGATAAAAAAACCGAAGTGACCATATGGATTTCTCAACTACTAAACTGTTTACATGTACATGGACTATCCAAATCAATTAATACACATTTAAGAGATATACATTTACTGATATCAATAAAATTGTTTCCAAATAATATGCTAAAAAGTATGTAAGACCTGTGCATAAGCTGCAGTAATTTTAGAGTCTCCTGTTTTATTTGTCCTGGTGGAGTTTCCAGTAATTCATGTAACACTGATTAGGACCTGATTGTTTTTTGCACTAAATGTCTACATCCTTTCTATGAGATAGCCTGAGGTCAGCTAACATCAGTTATACTGGATTGGTCTAACTCCAAACATCATGTACTGTCTGCTAAACAGTCTGAGGCAGACAGGACTGTGATGACACCAATATATTGGTCACAAAACCTCAGAGGGTATCATCGGACAGATGCAAACATATTCTCCAATCTAGAGCTGGAGGTATTGAAAGATATTTTTCATGTCCAGTTTAAGAATGAGGATCCTGCTGAGGTTAAATATTCTGCTTCTTGATGAGCAAAGAAAGAAATAAGTTGGAAGGGATTGAGAAACAGAGGAAGGATGGAAGGAAGGAAACACTAGTGACCGGTGACCCTGCTCCCATTTAAAATTATTCAAAGAAAAAAATATTAAACATTAATTAAAGGGGGAAAAATTAGTTGCCCTGTGATCAAGTCAACATTTGAAATTATTTGATTAACTGTTTTTACATCATTTTCAATGACCTATTTAATTGGATGTGCCACCTTTGTGACCATGTCACAATAGGAAAAAACGCAAATAGTTATTAATTAAATAAATGAAAGTTGTTTTGTGTTCACTTTTGTTATCTGTCTTGGTGACATTCACAAAAATCTCTTTTTGCATGTTATGCTTCATTTTAACATAGAGGTAGGGGGTGCACACACAACAGTTCACAAAAACACTGAGTTTAACACTGTAGCTACAGCTTTAAGACTGCATTAGGAAAAATTACCATAAGTCAAGAAAGTTTATTTAAGTTTTTTAAAGTGGGACCTTAAACAAGCTAAAATGGCCTCAGCAGATCAACAGGGTGGAGACGGCGATGGACACAGCTGCACAAGTAGTAACGTCAATGCTACAGGAAGGAGGGGTGCACAGGGTGGTGCCTCACCTGTTGACCTTCATCAGCAGAAAACCATGGTCTAACCACATATAATTATTTGTGTCACTAAGGTCAAAGAAGATTTTTTTTATTGCGAAAATACATTTTTTGTGACCTCGACCTTTAACCTACATTCACCAAAACATTCAAAATGTAATGGGATCTGTCTTGAAAAAAGTTCATGGAAATTGGTCCTGTAGATTTTGCGTAAAGTTGCTGACTAACAGTCAGACAGAAAGACAAAAAAACAGAACCAAAAACAATAGCATTGCCTTTCCTTTGGGGGCGGGGTAATAACAGCTGTGTATTTTCAGTGTGACCTCCCAAATCTTTTGTAGAAGGAAAAGGATGAGGAGAATATCTTAGAAAAATTGGTGATTTCCTGTGAATTAGTGTAGCACTGAAATGCAGCTCAACAGTTGATAACAGAACCAGAAAAAAGACAATGATCTGATTCAAACACACCTCTTCATTGATCTCCATTGTCACACTCTAACAGCACTTTGACCTGTGTTTACTGTTTTTTTTTGTGTCCTCTCAGGCAGTGAAAGCAGTCTGCCAAGTATAAATCAACAACTGAGCTGTGAGGAGAGTCACAGATAAGCAGCTAAACAAACAACATCAGAGGATTTAACACCTGAATAGCTTCCTAATTACTTTGTCATTAACACCTTGTAACCTCTGCCATCAGAACATATATAGATCTGACAAACATGATATACTGAATCCATGAGGATAAAACTTAAAGTACAAACATGTTTGGTTTTTTTTTGTTTATCCAGTGACGAGGAAAAACTGTGGTGTTATTTATTTAATTATGGTAGTAATGCATTCAAATTAAACCTGGATCTTTAATGACACACCAGAGACAAGAGACTTCATTCTTTTTCTAGCTTCAGTCTGTGATGGAACTTGCAATTAATTGAAGTGCATTCAAGTGAATGTGCCCTAGTTTACATTAATCTCATTGTTGAAGAGACCATTACATTTACTGAGCCAAGTCTAGTGTGTTTTTTACTCAGGTACTGTTTTTACAGTTAATGATTTTCTTGTGTATTGTATTAATTTTAAACAAGTTTATACTTCTACTCCACTACCCCTCAGTGATAAAAACTTTTAGGGCACGACTGATTACTTATTTTCAGATTCACTACACTGAAAAAATGGAATAACCCTGATATGTTGAGAAGAAGTGTTTTATGTTTATATATTTTTTATTTTAGTTGAAAGAAGTCATCCTTAAGCTAAACAAACTCGAAACTAAAGCTACCATTTTGGGTTTGTTTTTTTGGGGGGGCTCATGAAAAGCTGTTTAAGACTTTTTAGACCTATGTGATTCCCATAAGAAAACTTAATGTTTATTTTTACAGTCTTGAACTGAAAGAATTTTGAAACATGATGCATTTCTATAGATTAAACTATACTAACTGCATAAAAAGTAGTTTGTACCTTAACCATGTACAGCAAAATGTAATTTATACATTGATACAATACTAATACGAATTTAAAAATGTAGTGTCAGATATGGTTTTATATATATATATATATATATATATATATATATATGTATATATATATATATATATATATATATATATATATATATATATATATATATATAAAACCATAAACGTGTGTGTATGTGTGTGTGTGTGTGTGTGATGCTTTTACAAACATTTTAAATTTCACCCTAAGGAGGGTGACAAATAATTTTAAAATAATAAAAAAAATTTTTTTTACTTTGACCACAATGTGTTTGCATCTTTTCTGGGTCACTGGTAAACTATAAACCCAATTTGGTATGAATTCAACCAATAGTTTTGCTGCAAGAGTGTTAGCAAACAAACAAACAAACTGAACTGGGTAAACATAAAAAAGCATATGACCTAGTTAAACTATCCTATTTCCAGAGTAATGTTTATCTGTCTCTGTCCATGGTGCTGATTTCTGATCCATAACCTGAGGAAATTCACTAGTGAGCTGTCCGTGGTGCTGAACTCCTGCATCCTACTGTAGCTGAGGCGCTCTTTACTGTATTTCACTATTTTTCACATGAACCTGTACAGGATCACTGTCTTCACTCTGCTGCACCCACAGTGACTTACCCCTGACAGTGTACTGTGAGCCCAGTTCTGGTCTGGTTTTGGTCAAAGCAAAAGTAGTCCTGGCCGATTTCCTGGGGTCGACAAAATAAAATGTGTGTCCTCTCAAAACAATATGTGTTCGAATGAGTGATTTATTTACATAACAAAACCGTCATGGAACAAAAACTCACGCCTCGTAATTACTTGGAGCTACTTTCTGTCAATAGCGACCAATGAACATTGTCACTGCTAACACTTGTGAACCTTAGCAAACTACTTTCATCAGTTGTTCGGCAGTGTTTGCGGCTGCTACGTGCAGGTGCACAGCTGTTAGCAGTGACAACGCCCATTGGTTGCTATTGAGAGAAAGTAGCTCCAAGTAATTACGAGGTGAGTTTTTGTTCAGTGACAGTTTTGTTATGAAAATACATCAGTCAATCAAACACATACTGAACACGTTGGATTTTGTTGACCCCAGGAAACTTGCCGAGACTACTTTCACTTTGACCAGAACTGGGCTCACAGGACACTGTTGGGGGTAAGTCACTGTGGGTGCACCAGAGTAAAGGCGGTGATCCTGTAAAGATTTATGTGAAAAATACTGAACTATCCCTTTAAGCTTTCATTTAAACTCCTATTATTTCACAAGATATTGCTTGTGAAACTGAACACAGTGTAATAAATATGTCTTAAAAAGTGAAAAGTAAAAAAATACTGCTTCTTTAATAAGTGAAGAACAACTTTTCAAATAGCATACTAAGTAGTAGTTGTTACTCTGATATAAAGTCAATTATTTACTGACTCTATAGCTATGATCTTTTTTGCAGGTGACTCTCTGAACGGTATATCAGAGTACTATGGAGTATCATCTTGACAATGCTTGCTGAACATTCATCTCCTCCCTGTAGTTGAATGTCATGTACAAAAAAAACAGCAAGAGGGTTGTATGGACAGCCAACTGCACTCTCCTTGAATTATTGATGACCCTACTAACAAAACCTGGCCCTCTGTGTAGCCAGTACCAGGCAACTGAGGGGCAGAAAAAGCTTCTGAAATATACGGATACCAGACTTCTATCAGGGATGGTGTCACATAAAGGTCTCACTTGTTCACTTAATTCCTCATCTTGATGAAGAGAATATTGAAAGACCACTGACATGAATTGACTGCAGCGTTACAGTCTGCCTTTATGGATAATAATAGGTAGGTTCAAAAATCAATAGAGAGAGGGAGGGTTGGAGACAGTGACAGCAAATGACAGAAAATGAGTAAGAACACAACAAGAACAAAAGACAATGAGCCAATGCAGGTATTCATGTCATTATGTGCTCCTAAACCAGGCTCTAAGATACACATGTTATTTTGCTGTTCACTATTTGACTATTTGACATAAGTGTGTGACACATGAATAAAATAATGCTGATGTAAAATATGGCCTCAGGTGTGGCATCAGTGGAAATATTACAGTTCATCCCATTGGAAAGTGCCTTGCTCTTTGCTTGTGTGTACAAGTTTGTTAGGTTATTTGTAGGGGTTTTATGTTACTCGCAGGATTTGAAAACATCCACTGAGAGAAACTTGCAGAATATCAACAAAGTTGAGTCTTATTAAAGGCATCGGTCGTGCTGAAAATTGAGACATGTGGGGGAACTTTGTCTGCCTAAACATGTTAGTGATTAGATTGTTAGAAGCAAAACAAGGTGTGTAAACATTTCAAGCAGCACAAGGCATCATTTGATATGAAGCTTAATAACAAGGAGCGGCAACAAAATTATTTTAACTACACTGGGGAATGAATGAAATGATTTTCTCAGGACACAGGGTTATAATATTATTATGAAGGCTAATTAAATCTTCTATCCTCTCTAACTTCAATGGGTTGATTTCCTCAATTTTAAATCTGGTTATTTGCAGGATATTCAATGTAAATGTACAGTGACAATTAAATATATGAGCGAAATATAAAACGGTACTCTAAAAGCTTTCTACCAAGGGAAAACGGGCCATATACTGTCCTAACAATTACTTTTCCCATTCCACTGATGCTAAATATAGATCTGAGGAGTGCAGTTTACTGTCATTATCTAATGAGAACATTTTACTTTCATGAAAACTTAAGTAACTTCCATTTACATCTGTCTATAAGGCCAGCAGTAAAAAAAAAAAACTTTTAGAATCAATTAAGTAAAAGGGTCATAAATACAGATCATTACACAGAAAATTTATTTACTTTGGTATAAATGCATTTGAGATAAATTATTAATTTCATTCCCCATCACTGTGTGTCTTCCTAAAATTAAGAGTGACTTAAAACTACACAGATGGGACAATAACATATAGAGGAAGATGATCTCATGGTGAATTTGTCAACGCATATCACAAAGATTATGAAGATGAGATGAACGTGATGTTAAAGATGCAACGGAAGAACAAGATCTAACTGAATAGAAAATGTGTCACATTGAACTAAGTTTTAATGGTCATTATTTTCAATATATTCTCTATTTTATACAGTTATGTGACGGTACAATAATTTTATAGTATTCACAGTATATTCATTTCTCAGGATCTACATTCCCTCTTGTTCCCTGAAGTCCTCATTAGCCACTGAAGAAATCAAAACTGGACTTAACACTCATCTCTTTAAATAAGAAAAAAATCCTAAGAACTAAATGCTGATCCAAACATTTGATTCATACATTAATATTCATCCATGTTTTGTTGCTTATATTAGGCTTTATCTTTGGTCGTTGTTGAGGTATGCTAACCTTGAGTGTTGTGAAAAGTGTCCTTCATGGTCAGTTCTACTAACATTCTAATTTATGTCTACTCATATACAATCTAGAATTTTACATGTCAGGTTGAACCACGGTTTGTGGCTCATTTGCTCAGATTGCTAAAGCAAATGTCAACAGCTACAAAGTCTTGGAGAATGGTCTATTTAAATGAGGAGTTTACATGCACTAAACTGCTCTGGAATCTACCAGCACTCATGGTATCATTGCACTGAATGATTCAGATGCATGGAAATGTAATGTTGGACGAGTTTTGTCACGTACATTCATTTATTTCTCATTTTACAGGTGGGGGAATTGTAGGGGATTGATACAACAATACAACATTTTGCCACACTGTACCCTAATGCCAGTGTGGTTTTTAATCACAATCATTCATCTCAATGATTTTTTTCCTTCTGTCATTCCAAAAATGTTCACACAAGGGTCTACAATGTGTTCTCTGCAACTTGGTTTCTCCTTCTTGGAAAATAACCACTTCCATGTGTGCACAATTATGCACCCAAACTGTTTCCTTTTGAGACGTGTTAAATATAGACACAGTTCCTATGAGCAAAATTTCTTTTCGGGATTGATAACTCATTTTGCGTGTGCTAAATGAATATATTTACATTTTCTCCTCCCACCACATGCACAATTGCGTGCAAAAGCCCCGTATTGAATATTCATTGTGTCAAAAGTACTAACTGGATGTAGATGCTGTTTTGCACCCTGTTAATAAATCAGTTTGTACATTTCTTTGTGTGTGCAATGAGATTGCATGTGTTAATACAGGAAAACCTTTAGTAAATCTGGACCTTAATGTTGTATTTTACCAAAATATCTGTGTTTTTGCTGAATAAAGGATGTGTATTTTTGACACTATAAATACTGTGTTTGGGTTATAAATGTTATGTACTAACCAACATCCCAGGAGGCAGGACCTTCTATCTCCTTGCGGCCTATAAAGTACCAGACACAGGCCATCCAGTGGGCTAGCAGGGCAAACATGGACATAAGCAGAGTCAGGACCACGGCGCTGTACTGGGAGTAGCGTTCCAACTTCTGCAGCAGCCTCAGTAGCCTCAGCAGCCGAACAGTTTTTAACAGGTGGACACCAAAGTACTGTAAGGAAACACGCAAATGTACACAGACATAGGGCAAAATGTCAAATATAATAAAATCAGCCATTGCATCTCTTTATAATGTTAATTTAAAAGTGTAGTTCATCAATGCAATCAATATTTATTCTATTTTTCATAAGAAATCCAAACCACTTTTCAGTCTGTTTTGTACGCACGTGTGGCAATTAAGCTCCAGGTTATAAACCTACAAGATTTAAGTATTGATAAATGAAAATGAGACTACCAGGGTGTGAGCTAAAACCAGGTTGGCTCTGTGCCATTTGTCTAATGAGGATGAATATGGATAAAAAAACAAAAAAACAAAAGTTGATTCACAAATCCACAGGGGTGCCTCTGACATAATGAGTGATTGTTTCCTCCCTCAAATCCTGGCTTGTTGCCTCTAATGTGTAGCATGGAAAATTACAAAATTATGTGTTTTTCTTTCCTCAGAAAATGGAAACTGAGAGGCCTGATTAGTCACCCACTTGGCAAATCTGTCACAGATGTTTGCCCCCTTTGTCAATGCATAAACACAAATGCTAACAAACACACACCAAGACAGACACACATCAGTGACTCACCACGCTGACGTTGAAAGCGTATAGCAGGTCAAAGGGAAGGGCAGCAATGAGATCCACAAAGAGCCAGGTGGTGACGTAGTGAACGCAGATGGAGCGAGCGTCATACACTACCTGACCCGATGTGCTCACAAAAGTAGTTCGAAAGTTCAGCACTATGTCTGCAGGAGACACAACAATGGCAGCAACCAATGGGAAGAATTACCACTATGACAAAACAATAATGTCAGTCACAAATGCTGAGGGAAACGTTGAGAGTGATGGTTATTGAATGATTCATAAACATAGAATAAATGTAGGATATAACAACAAACTGTATGGGACAAGAATATGTCAGTAATTAAACAATCACTTCCAAAATCAGACAAGAACTTATTTTTTTTGTGATGATTTATTTATTATTGCAAGTTGACATGAAAAATAATTCCATAAATATGGAGACGAATGTAAATTTGTTATTTTTCTATATTCCTCTTTTATCTTACTACCGTGCAATCCTTTTTATCCTTTTATCCCCTTTTTATTGTAGACTTATTTACTTTATATAACATACTCTATTTATTTCTAACTTATATTTAAGGCTGCACTGAAAGAGATGCTTACATTTCATTGTACTTGCGTAAAATGACAATAAAATCTATCTATCTATCTATCTATCTATCTATCTATCTATCTATCTATCTATCTATCTATCTATCTATCTATCTATCTATCTATCTATCTATCTATCTATCTATCTATCTATCTATCTATCTATCTATCTATCTATCTATCTATCTATCTATCTATTTTCCAGACAAAAACTGCTACTGTTCTGTGTTTCACGATTTTAGTTTTGAAAATACTTTAAAAAGGATTAAATGTAAGTGATTATCATTATTGTTGAACAGAATCTGTAACACATTACATTTCAAATTAAAACTACTATTCTAAGGTCATGGAATTCAATCAGTTTTAGTATATCATCTAAGATTTATACATCTTAAAAATTGCAAATTGGAGGGTTATGATTAGACTCAACTAGCTCATGTTCAGAGTAGTTACTCTTTGATTTTTGAGATGCAATTTAATAACTCTTAATAACATACATCAGGCATCACTAAAGAACATCCAGCTGAAATAAAAGACGTGTTTTTTCCTCCTTTTCCTTCCTTCTTTTTTTTCTTCTCTTTCAATCAAGTCTAGTTTGTTTCTTACAAGGTAACATTTCTGTTCATAATGAAATTACATAACTTGTCACAAACATTACTACATCAATAAGTTTGTTTCAAATTATAGATCACTTCTCATAGTTATTATTAGATTGCACCATAATGTAGATTCCCTCAAGGAACCTGTGTTCGCAATTTTTGCAGGTCGGTACAATATAACCCACTTGATAAATCAAGTTCTCCTTCAAAATGAACACTTAGGCATTAAATATTAAATTTTTCTTGATTATTTAAAATTGGAACAGACTGAGTAAGGAGGAGTAAGAGCTATGGGATATCAGAGCTATGAAGGTAAGATCTATTTAAAGTTTGATATTCAGATGGTAAAAGCAGCTTTTTACATCAGATAATTCTAGGGAAAAGATATGTAGTTCAGAGTCTTAACAGGTACTGCATCAAAGCAGGATATTTATATAAATGAGGAAATCAGGTGAATAGAACCTAATGTCACACTTATCTACTCTTGTGATCTGAGTGAACATATTGATGAACAGACTTGACTATTAGCAGTAACAAATGGGATATCGACTGACAGCATTCAGCCATTTAACTGCTTGTGGTTTGTATAATTTCATTGCGGAAGTTTATTGATGCAAGGCTAGTGTCCACTCTTTTCCATTACAACAAATTTATCTGTTGAAGTGCACTCATACCAGTTTCCTACACTTAGTGGAACAAGATTGGGGACAAAGTGGTCTGTTGTTTCCAAGGAAATGAGTTAGCAATGAGATGTAATGGTCTATTGTGAAAAGCCTCATATCCTTTTACTGCTGTGCAAGCGTCATTAAAAACTCCAACAAAAGTTTTATAATGACTGACAATAAGGATTTCACACTGTGTTGTCTTACTGACTTCCCCATCAGTGCAATTCATGTAGTCATTAACAAATCCTTTTGACCAATACAAATATACAATTCTCTGAACTACTGAGGTATTCATTTAGCATCAAGGGAGAGTACATGTAAGCAGCGAAATATTTCTTTTCTTTTTTTTAATGGAAATATACATTTTAAAAACATTCTGCTGTGATCTTCATACACTGTAAGTGGTATACTTGGGTCTGAATCCTTCATTAATTAAACTCCACAGGTTAATTTTAAACCTATTTCTGAGTAATGACACCAGAAAGGGTATTTAAGCACTGACCCTTTAAATGCAAATGGTCAATTCATTCCCCACCGCCTCTAGGCTGTTGATTGTGCTGCTCTGTCCTGTTTAACCAACAACTCAAGATTTTATTTTCTATGAGACAATATCGATATGTTATAAATCAAATCACAAGTTTGTTTTTTTGACATGCTAAACAATCTCCTTTTCTCATTACTTAGTCGTGAAGACGAGAGTGAAAGACAGAGAGAAAGAGAGAGAGAGGAAGAAATGCATATGTTGTGGTACTTGTGGAAAAGTCCCTCCCCCTCCTGTTAGAATGTAATTAATGTAATTAATTAATGTAATTAATTATCGAACCAACAGAAAGTGAAACTTAACCTGCTTTAACCGTCCAACTCCTGGCATTTATGCGTCTGTTGTACGCTGGAATTGAAACAGATGACACTGTTCACACGCTCTTATTCCTGTGCTGTGGGTGTCACCCTAACATGATGCGGCGCTAGCGTGTTTGTTTTGGTGCAACACTACTTAATTTTGATTTGGCTGTTCTTAAGTTTTCTGTTAAGTGTTCAACATGGGCAAAGGGATTTGATTAAAATTATATTGAGCATATCTCATATTTCTATCAAAGAAAAGTGATATCACATTAGGTATCGTTACTAGTTTATTGTCCAGCCCTTCCAAAATAAAGATAAAGATAACTTTGCAGCACCTGGAGGTTTCAAGTTCAAACTTTTTTAACTACTTGGCACTCCAAATACACAAATAAATGTACCAAAGGCTAATAAAAGTAGGTTTAGCAAAATATGAGCTCTTTAAATTGTCTACATGATAACATGTACCCAGAAAATAATGCATGTGGCTTAGTTTGTTGGTAATATTAACAGATATTTACAGACACATATCTGCTCACTCACCTAAAATAAACAGAATCTCTACAAGGATGTCACCAACGCTGGGTGGACTTCGTGGGGCACTGGTGCTACCTTCATCCCGCCCTCCCACCACTGTGAAACAGACATTATATGGCACCGTCACCGCCACATAGAAGGTCGCCAGGAGAATTAACCAATCCCAGCCGGCCTTGAAGGTTCCATAGTGAAGTAGGATGAAGCGAGATTTCTGAATGGCTGCCACTTTGTACTCTGGGATTGGAGGTTTCTCCCCAAACATGTTCTGAAATGAAGAAAGATATGTGTCACACTTTTTTTTCAACTTTCCTAATGTTTATTTACAGTGCATGTGCTGTGATGGCTTGAAATTTTCATAGCATAATTACACAAATTGCTTAACACTGTAGATCTTCAATGGTTTAATTGATCAATATTAGTGACATCCAGGCCAACGCACGATCTTTGCTACAAAGTCCTACAAAAAAACGCCACAGAAAACTTTTATATTAAGCAGAGGTTGTTTTAACACTCCTACACCTCTGTTTGACAGATGCATGTTCACTGAAAAAAAGTTACTTCAAAATAGCAATTAAAAACCTTCTTATTTGGACTTAGTCCTTTTTTAAGAATACTGAGCTATGTTAACCTTGTAAAAACATAAAACAATGGATTAGATAATATCCCAGCAGACATGTATGATATTTTCGATACTTAAAAAGCAAGACTTCTCACAACTTCTCAATTTAACAGTATTATGGCTGTGTTGAGTAAGTTATTGTTTATAACAACCACAACTTAAATGTTCCTTGTTTTAACCCTTTAACCTCTGATGTGTCAGTGATGACACATTCTGAGAGGATAGTTTAGTTTCAATATTCACAAAAAATAATGCTGTTTTTTTACTTTTATTTTAGTGAGTTTTGTTCATGGATCTGATATACAATATGGAGATAAAAAGGTGTCAAAAAGCAACTGATTTAGAAAAAATAAAAAGCCAAAGCTAAAACTACTGGAACCAAATATAATAAATAATATTATAATATTATTTATTTATTTATTTACACTTAATTTTAGTTTATTTTAACTAAGTTATTTTGTAAATATGTATTAGTTTTTGTTAATTTTGTTCCTTATTTAGTGTTATATTTCTACATCTATTATTTTTCTTCACTTTTGTGCCATTTGTGTCTTATTTTGTTCATGTTCTTATTATTTTGCTGGTTTATTATACATTTTTGGATGCTATTGTCCATTTTGTTGCTTTTTTTTAAAAGTTAAAATTAAAGTTTCAGGAGTTAAAGGGTTAAGGCACATAAGTAGTAGACTATTGGTCTAGTGTTGTGAACTGGATCCAAATAAAATGGATCTATATTTAAGAACAAGAAACTTCCTTCAAGTTCTTGCAGTGTTCTGTAATGTTAATATTACAAAAAGTTTTGGAAAAGGTACAAACACATCGTCATATAAACACACACATACATACACATGTAAAATGTAAGAATCAATCACCTGAAAAACATTGTTTTCAATAAATTTTTAAAGATCTGTAAATAGACATTATATCAAATGGATATTGATTGCATGTTCCATGTTTCCTAGATCACTGCTGAGAGCTGTGGAAAATCCAGTTTGCCACTGGAAGAAGAAGAGGAACTGCTTGCATGTTTTAATCCCTGACATCAGCAAAATGAAGCTTTTTACCCCAAAGTCAAGCAGCAGTGTACATAGTCCTGCTGACCTTCCCACCATCTGTTACAACATGTGCCGCCCACAGCAACGGTTGAACACACAAACACTAAAGGACTGAGCCGTGAGTGTGAACATCATTTCATATCAAACCCTGAAGTTTAAGTGGAGTCTTATGTGTGTTGAAGTGGACGAAGACTAGGGACAGTGTGTGGAATGTGTGGTACAGAAAATAAAAACACAGAAAATGCTCAAATTTCCTAAATGTCCTCTGTAACGTCTTGAAGAAAGACCTTACAATTTTTAGAACCAATTAAAAATGTTATTCATGCTGAATAAATATTTCCCTTTAAGGAAAATGCAAAACTGCTCTCAGAAAGCCCATTTGTTTGTTGTTGAAGAACCTGCAGAGATGTAATGATGTATATTAACCCAGAATTACCATTATCTCTGTGACTTGAATGTAACAATAATTATAGAAATTCCAAAAGTAAAAATAATGATTACACGAGAGACACAAACTGAGCATGCAATACATATTCTGGTAACTATTTGTAGAACAAAGAAGCTTAAATTTAAAGAAATATACTGCATGAAATGTACAGGGATAGGAAAAATAAAGAAACCAGTGGATTTAATATTAATATGTATCAGTTGTTTTATTGTAAAATGATAGCTTTTCTCTCAAATATTGAGAGCATTTATTCGATTCAAATGTATCCTGTGTTTTAGACTTGAGTGCAAAGGAAAAAATCTTAAACAACATGACAACAATGATTTAACAGGAAAAACTTCAGAAACACATATTTGATTGTATAATTTAGTCACGACTTTCCTGAGTGTCATGCTCTCCACTATTATTTCCCATTGCTGTTGGTTGCTTTGATACATACAAGGTAGTTCTAAATGTGACCATCCGTCTTCCTCTTGAAAACATGTAGTAGTTGAAGTAAATCTGGGGATGTTTTTGGTAACTTTGTAAATCATGGTTCACAAAACTCACATTGTTGATCTTGAGCTTGGTCTTGTCTTGTTTCTGCAGATGTCCTGACAGGTGATAGAGTACCGCTCTGCTGCGGCGCCGGTTAGCATTGAAGCCTGGAGGACGAGTGACCTGATGGACCTCCAGTCCTGTCTCTTCATCTGAGGAGATTGAATACATACAGATTCAACAGTTTGAACCACGCTCATACCTTGAGAGCAACTGTGATTTTGTACTGCTACTTTGTATGCCATTTTCATTTCAAAAAAATCAAAAAAATCAAATAAAAAATTCAGTGAGTAGGTTGGTTTTTGGGTCCACATTTACAAGTGCATAAGTATATTTCTTTATTTATTTCTTTATTTAATTAATTTTCACTGACTGGCTCATTTTAGTTGATTTTTTTCTTTAGTTTTAGTTTTTTAGGCGCTATGAGGAAAGCCTTGAACTAAAGAATGCCTGACATCAAATTTGACAAAAATTATTGCAATTTATCTACCCATTAAATCAAAGTAATAAAAACTGAAGTTGATTAGCTTCTATTTTAATCTGCCTTAATTTGCACTGAATTGCTTTAGTTATTTCACTAAAGTTGCATGGAGTCGTCTTTTTACCCCTCAGTGATTTTGTTTCTCATGTTTTTTTCCCCATGTGTCTTCTGTCTCTAGTACATTCCCCTGTACATATCCAGTTATTAATTAAAATTAAACAGGTCAAGTAGTACAGAAGTACAGAAGTATTTGAGAATAGCTCAGTAGAAAACTATTCCTTTAGTTCAGTGAGTAGAGGGATTTAGAAACTAGTTTCTATTGATGTGACATCCAGACAAAGAGTCCTTCCTCATTTTCTTCTAAATGGAAATTTTACATTTCCTATAATGAATTTCCGCTGTCTGTCCATGATGATGTCACATTTGGCAAATACCCACCCCTGTAACCCAATAACTTTAATTTTCTTCCCTGTAAATTCAATTTGTTCATTGTATCTGTGCAGGGTGAATTTGAGGCAGCTGTACAGACAAATCTCTGGATCGCTTCCTTTTTTTCCTCTCTTTGCAGTTGGTGGTTATTCACAGGTTTGTCAACTGTGGTAAAAACAAAGTGTGTGTTTTCACCTTAAAAGCAGTATTTTCACTAGCATCTGTTTTGACAGGTGGGCAAAGAAGGAAATTCTGGAAGAGAGTCTGAAGGTGAGAGGAAGAGGAGACAGTCCTCTCCTAGAGAACTTCACACTAGGGAAACCTGGACGTGTTTAATAGTGGACCACACTAACCACTTAAACAGATGGCTGAGGAAAGGTCAATGGAGATAGGAGAGCAGAGAAAATTTGCATTCCCATTTTACAACTCCTGACAGAAATTTCAAGTTGAAAATTACCTGGTGAACTTCAGACCAGGGGCATCTTCATAGATGAATCACCTGATGCTTTTAGAGGAGATGTCCCTCAAATAAAGTGGGTGAAGCTCTGAAAATGATTCTCTCAGTGATGCGTCTCATCTGTATTCAGGTATGAATATGAATGCCTCACCCAGTGTTAGCGACTTAGCACTTTCCACTATTTCTCTTAAAGTTTTCCACAACAAACATGGAGGAATACTTGATCTTATTTTTTAAACAGACACCGAAATACAGTTTTATCTTTACTCTTATTTTCTGTATTCATAAACCATATTTTAAAAAAATGCATAACATTTTAGACTTTTAACATATGCACATCAAACTCTCACTAAAGTATAAGAACCCTGTACAGTAGTTCTCTCAAGTATGGAAACTTTTACCAGTTACTTTTTTTTCATTATATGCAAAAAAAAAAAATCAGGCTAAAACATAGTGAAACCTGATTTGTTTGGGACTTTATATGTTTATAGACAAATGAGATGAAATGACACAGGCATAATAGTGTCTCATACATTAAATGCATAACGTCTTTTCTGTTAGATGTCTACCGATTAAAACAACAGCAAAACACAACTGCTGTGCATCAGAGTTCAATCACTTCTTCTATTTCCTTTGACAACGAAACCATTAACAGAAACAGCATGAATACATTTAGGCACAAGGATGTAGCAGTAAAATAAAATTTGCAATTTTATGTTTAGTATTGTATATTCATGTTATCAAATTGGTATCATTTGACAGGCGCTTAAATGAAATTGACACTTACAATGAAATATGTATTTATCTCTGTGTTAAAAACATTTTATGTAATGTCACTATTCAAGTCAAGACAGCATAAAACACGTCTTTTTTATTAAGATATTTTAAAGCATAAATACTACAGACAGTGGATAAATAACCGATTATGACACTGACACTGACACTGACTGTTATTGTTTTTCTCTTACACCATTTTCCATTTCCCCTCTATTATTCTCTAAAGAATAGGATAAAAAAAAAAAGTCCCAACGCAAAATACGATCATAAAAAAGCCTTTGTCTGTTACTTGTGCCTCTTTTATCTCACTGTCATGATCTGTATTATTTTAAAGCTGCATCATGCTGAGTTAAGTGCTGGAGAGAACCATTTAGCCGGTTATAGAACTCAGGAAACAAAAGCAGGTAAAGGCAGCTTTTTCATCTCGAAGCTTTTATTTTCTCTCATTTAAAATTTTTTGCCAGTTTGTTTCTTGGCAGATGTTTAATTTAAACATGTTATGCACAAATGGATACAAGAATATCTGACTGGATAGATAGAAAAGAGAAAATATATGATTTTTATTTTATTTTATTTTTGTAAATTTGTTGTTTATCCTCTGTCCTTGGTTGTTTGTTCAGAGGCTCCTATTTTGGACTGGCTTTTGCAGTTTGTGAAGCCAGACCCAATCATCAATTCAATCATCTTTGCAGTGAAGCAGTGACATATTTGATATAATGAATGTGTCTGGGGTAAGTGGAGGAAAATTAGGAAAACGATTTCAAGCAGGTGCTCCTTCTCACCAGGAAGCGCTCCACACGTAAGCTGTGAACAACTAAAAAATTTAGGCACAGCATTTCGTCTTAAGTGTTTTGCTCTCTCTATTTCTCTGTACTCTTACCTTGAAAATACACTGAAGGATATCTAACAAATGTCCAAATATTCCCCCAAAAATCAACATCTAACACACAGCATCAACACATTAAAATCTACTTTAATTTTTGCTCTAATTATGCCTTATATTACTGTCTATCTAATCTATATTTATGAATGAATTGTTTTTTTCTTTTGGACATAAAAAACTAAACAAAACCCACACAATAGAAACACCGAAAACAGCAAATGCCTGAGACAAATTAACACCTAAAAAACAAAGAAAACAAAAAAGACATTTATACTATTTTACAAAGGAAATACTTAATACATTTAAGTGTTATTTACATATACGAAAAAGAGTGGGAAGAAATAAACACTTATTTAATCCCAGCCTTTTTCATTAATTCCTGTATTATAGTATTTCAGTCTCATTATGGCCTTCTCTTCTTTATTTTACTCTTAACATTTGATTAATAACAAACATTAGTATTATCTTATCTTATAAGTCAGTTCAGGATGAGATTGTCACTCAACATTTTTTAACTGGTTGTTTAGATATTATGAATTTGAATAACTGCAGTGGTGCCTTGAAAATAAACTACATTACATTTTTCACACAGTTAAAAAGGAGTAATGAAAACATATTGAGTCAATGCATGAGTCATCTTTTCTCACCACTTTCATCACTGAAGGTGTGAAACAGGCGTCGCTGTTATAAACTCACCTGTGTCTGGTCCTTGTTCAGGAGTCTGGTCCTTCTTGTCACTGATGTCTTTGTGAGACACAAGGAACAGAACCACTTCACCCTTTTCATTTTTAATCGGAACAATGTCCAGAAGACACCAGAACTTTGTACCTGAGGTTGATAAAAACATAAAAGAGACAGTGATTCCATGTGGGGGTGTGATTATGTACTATTCATGCCATTATGCCTGTGATTGACTTTACATAGAAAGATTGACCTTTATCGAGCCTTTATGAGCTACTGGCTGTTTTAATTTCCCAAAATAGGACAAATCATGAAGACAACACACTGAGCTGTGACCAGTTATTCTTAGAGATGTAAATGATGCTATTGTGTGTTTAGATTAAGAACTGAAAAGCAAGGACAAGAGTGAATGAAAGCAATTAACTGAAGCAGAATGAGCCACACTAAGCAGCTATCGGACAAGTCTTATGGTACTAAAGCTCGACTAAAGTTACTAGACTGAATTGGGTGAAAAAATTAAGTGATTACTGCATTGCATTACCTAAATGAGATCAATTAGAACTTTATTGATCCTTTGAACAGAGCCCTCAGGAAATTAAAGGCTGCACATTGTTGAAAATGGCCTGCTTTTTAGCTTGCTTTATATTAAATTGGATTCTAATCACACAAAACTAAATCTCAACACATCCATTCCACTGTGCAGTGTGTAACTCATGCCCCTAGTGGTGGTTGTATAGTCCTGTTTGTGTGTGCATGGATGTGTGTCTTGTCTTTGTTCTAAGAAGCAGTTGATGACCTGAGAGGCTGAGTGGATCCACCCATGGGGGACGATTGAAGACACTATAAAACGGTAGAAAGGAAAGTGGAAAGGAGGCCCCTGGACATGAAGATCTGCTTATTTCATTCTTATTACATTATACTTTGAGTTGGAAGCATCAAATGGTCCAGTTTTCAGTTTTCTTTCAAAGGTAAGTCCTTCTTTTGATTAGGTTAGAGGTTAGAGTGGGATCCCATGGCTCACTGCATGGTTTAGTCTCTCAGTCTCTGCCTTCCTTTTTATTATTTTGACCAGGACCTCCAACTTCCCTATTTTGTTAGCATTTTTTGTCAATATGTTTGATTAAGATCAAATAAGATATTATTTTATTAGTCCCACTAGAGGAGATTCCATGTTTACAACCGCACAGCACACACTAGTTATTACCATGGCTGTAGTCAAGTCCGAGTCCAGGACCGAAAAAAAAAAAAGTTGTATCCATGACAGTATAAAGTCAATGATTTTGGGTTATTATTTGTTGATTTAGAAGCAAAATTAATGTCACAACACCCAGGATTTCAAAGTAGAACCATTCTCCTGGATATGACATCATCTAATCTAAATAAAAAGAATGATATGAGGTGATACATACTATATCTATGGTTACAGGTACAACTGATACAAACACCAATCCATTACTACTGTATTACCACTGATAGGTACTAGTACTGAGCATTTGAGCAACTAAATTACAATATAGCTTCAGTCCAGACATAGACCAGAATGACCAGTATTACCAGTGTAACATAGACCAGTATAACCAGTTTACTTCTATGGTTGGTTTATGCCTTCACTGGAAAAACAATATTATATCATTTTATTATTTAGATGTGCACTAATGAGAAACACATCTGTTTTCAGAAAGCATTACATTTTGGTTAAATAAAAATAAACAGAGTGCAATTATATCTAATGAAGACATACAGACAGAGTAAGTGATGATGAACACATTACCTTGTCTTATCTTCTGCAATGTTAGCTAATGTTAACATTAACATAACACAAACACTGTGTTCCAAATAACGCACTTGTGCACTTCAGACGCTTCAGTTGAGGGTATAGTGCTGTTCCAATCGCAAGACTAGCAAACGAAGTGCGCCGTAAGTACCCGGATGGTGCATTTCTGTCAAAATTCGAAGTGTGGAGCAATAGACACTTCTCGCACTCACTGGACGCCATTTTTGCTAAGTAACGGAAGAGGAGGGACCACCACCACTCTTGAAAGATTTGAAAACATGGCGGCTGTTCATTACATACGTACCGGTGCAGTTTCAGCCAACAGCAGGGCATATCGTCGGCCTTCTGGAGGAAAGGGCTTATAAAAAACAAAAGGAGCAAAATGCCGGTGTCCATTTTTTTTCAAAGCTGGTCGGTATTTTGGCGGGCGATCGAGATATTTTGACAGTGTGATCGTCATTTCCGGTAAGTGCGGACGAAGACTGTTTCATTCGGAACTACACTGTCAGTTAAAAATTCGTACACTATCCATGTGGTGTGTAGTGTTCATAGTGTAGGAAAAGGAAGTGCACTACGGGGAGTGCTTGATTTGGAACACAGTGATAGCCTAGCTTATAATGCTAAGAACCGCCTAGCTCTACAGTTAACTTACCCAGATGAATGATGACTTTTTCCTGGAATATTGTAACAAAATAAATACGCCTGGACTCAGTCGAGGGGGAGACCCACATTTGAGAAGACCAGTGACTGAGACAAGTCCAAGTCAAATACCAGCGAGTCCTAGTCCATAAAGACCGGACTACAGCCCTGGTTATTACTTCTATAAAGAATACATAAATAATTCGGTAACATTTTTACTTGACGGGTGAGTTCATAACGTATTCATAGCAGCTGTCATAAACTGCACATAAAGCATTCATGACTGTTTCATGACTCAATATTCATATAAAAACTTTCATCAATGCGGAAGGCAAAAGACAACAACTTTTCAAAATAAAAGTCCAACAATCGCAAAGCAGCACTGCCGTTTTTGGCACTTTTCAAATACACATTTTAATAATTTTGTGAAATGTATTTAATGCTTTGCGGGAGTCCAGAGAACATGCCTATGTCCTGCTCCCGTGACCAGACCTCTCCATTCCCACCCACTCTCACAGAGGCTGTCAAATAATCAGCCACACCACAAGGTTTTGCGCCGCATCCCACAGAGTCCCGTCCGTCTACCTGGACTGGTTGGACATTCCCATTAGCAAAAGATAAATCATCAGCAAATGTTACATTCTTAAATAAATGGGCACTGGACTAACTAATTGACTCGGATGTGACGTGATGGTAAGGGGGGGGGGCTTTTATTTTGAAAAGTTGCCGTCGTTATGTCTTCCACATTCACAAAAGGTTTGGTATGGATGTTGAGTCATGTCTCATGAAACAGTCATAAATACTTTATGTGCAGTTTATGACAGCTACTATGAATGTGTTAGGAACTCACCCATCAACTAAAGTGTTACCAATAATTCTATGTATGATAAACATTTTTTAAATTATATAAATATATACACAATATACATATTACTAAAAGTTATTGCACTGTTATTGGATGGTTTATTGCACAGTTTATTGGGAGCAGTTTCTGTTGTGGATTGTGACAGCAGCAGGAAGGAATGGCCTGTGATACCTCTCTTTTACACACTTGGGGTATCATTCTGTCTCTGAATGAGTTCCTTAGTGCAGTCAGTGTGTATTTGAGAGGGTGGGAGACTCGGGCTATTATGAAGGACATCTTGACTTATTTTTCATTATAATCTGTGCTTTTGGCATTTTAATGTGTTGTGGTCCCACCGAGCCTGATTACTTTTTTCCCTTTGGGCTGTAACACAGTAGTACTGTTTACTAGAGGTTAACTATGTCATTACCACCCATCCACAACTATCATCCTTTCCCACCCTCAAAAAGGACTTCAGTGTGTACTAATTACTGTATTTTATATCAAGCTCTTATATTAATTTACATTTCCTATGCAAATGTTGTATATCCTGTAAATTGTTGGGATGTTTTGACTGGTGCTGTCATAATGGATTATATGTGAAATGGTGGACACCTTAAATTCACCTGATAGGGATAAATGATTAAATATTGTATTGTACTGTATTGTATTTAAAATGTCTATCATGTTTTTGTGCATTAGCATGCTGACATTTAGTACTAAACACACTACTGTATTCTGAGTACTATTGCAAAAAGAGTACTGCTTAACCCTATAATGCCAAACATGTATTTGATACATGAGTTTTGAAGCCCTCTACATGATCAGTTTGATAGTTTTGTCTTGAAAAACCTGATGTATACAATTAAATATATCCAATACACCACCAGTTTGTTCACCAGAAGCCTTTCCATTCAGTCATTAATGAAGACGGAGGCAGAACTTTGACACTTTTGAAAAGTAATTAACAATTTGTTAGACATGTTTGTGTTATATTGTGTTTTTGTCTGTTCAAAAATAATAATATCTGGACATTGAGATCTGATATATCAAATGTGATATAAACTCTGGAACTTGCTGTCACTGGAGTTCAGAAATGCTACTTCCTTCTCCAAATCCAACCTCAAAAGTACTTTGTCCAGGACCAATTTCTCAATGTAACCATATTTACGGCATCCAATTTTTAATCTGCCTTTTTGCTTTTGTTTCATTGTTTGTTTTATATTTACTTGTTTGCTGTACAGTCTCTGTGAGTGCCAAGAAAGGTACCTATAAATAAAAAGTGATTATGATGATGATTATTATTATTATTATTTATTTTTGTTAATAACATGAAACTCATACATAGAAATGATCTTTGAAAAATAATTGGGGGGGGGGGGTTTCAGAAGGACCAATAAAAGCTCCAGTTTCAAAGAACTGGAATTTTTCTACCAATGATTTAATGGATCAGGCTTCACAAGGTTAAAAGAGACCACACACACCCTTAAACATAACCAAATGGTTTTGTGTTAGAAAAAGAATGTGTCAACAGAATATGTACTGTATGTTTTTCTTGGCTCAAACTCAAGCAAAAATATAAAGAATTAAATGCAATAATAGATAAGTTGTGCTCATAATCAAAGCAAAAATGATGTTAAAGATAGACTAAATGTGCTTAAAATGACAAGTTGTGCAAACAGTGTCTCTTTTGAACTAAGGAAAACAATGTTGTACCTCTGCCAGGTCATTATGCAAATGACTGTTGATCCTGGACAAACATTCCAGTGTTATCTATCTTATCAGGAAAAAAATGGAGATTTTCATTATGGAAAAATACTTTAGTAAAGCCCAATAAACAAGGATTTTATAACTTCTGCAGAAGGGATTAGACAAAGTGTTTATACAATGATTTAATCCCTGGGTATAAATGTGTCAGATATGATGACAGTTCATCTAATATGTGTCCTTACAAACTGCAAATACATCAAACAAGTGAGGTCCTTAGTTGTAAAACATTTATAGTACAAATTAAAATTCCAGGTTTTTCTCCAGTTCACCTTTTAACTAAAAAAAACATTCCTTCATAATTAACAACCTGGATGGTGTGTGACCAGCCTGTGAATGACATCTGAAGGAAAAACACTGAGTTATGAGACACTTCATGTTTTAATCTGTGTGATTTACTGCATGTTGTTTGATTTCACTGCTCTACTATTTTTTTAGAAAGTATCTGCTTCAGACAAATCATCAGATAAATCTTATATAATTTAATAAGATGAATCAGAAAACAAATGATAAAAGTGATGGTGTGTTATTCCACATATATGGTGGTTTATTTACATGTTTACAATGGATTTGTAAATATTCCACTAGAAAGAACCTGCAAAGTGAATGGATCATATTGTGCAGACACTGTTTTAAAGTAGGTCTGAGACCAACATTCCTTTGGATTAAAACCTATTCTCTTGTTAATTCTAAAAATTTCACATTTTGAACCAAGACTTATCTTGTAAATTTGAGCCAACCAACATTTAAGACTTGAGGTTTCTTTGTCAGTAATGCACACAGCTGGCCCTCAAAGCACACTTGGAACTTAACATTAGTTTGAGAGTGGAGGTGTTTCATTGAAAGTGAATGAATCAAGGAAAAAGAAACAAGAACAAGACATTTGAACTCCACAACATTGCTTAGGTTTTTTTTCACCAATCAAATACCTTTTGGTTCTTTTCACACTGTGTTTAAAAGTTTGTTCATATGTAAATTTGTGTTCAATTTATTGTAATCATTGCTTTTTCTGTGATTAATGACCATTGATGGGTGCATAAGTAATTAACATCTTGATTTTATTGGGTTTTTTAGTTCTTTTATTATTATTATTATTATTATTATTATTATTATTATTATTATTATTATTATTATTATTATTTTCATATTTCAGTTTAAGACAAATGAACAAAAAGTGATTTTCTTGAAGAGGCCTTGGAAGAAAATTTATCCATAAATAATATATTCTTGACCAATGGAGAGATCAGCATGTTCCTGATATTTGTTAGCCTAACATCTAGTCTGTCCCCAGTGGCCGCAAATGGTATTTGCTACGGGGAGACAGACTAGAAAGCCTAGGATCTGAAAATCCAAAATGGGTCGGACCAATCAAATCGCGAGGGGCGGAATTGGAGCCCGCCCTGCCTCATGACGACACAAATACGACACGTAATGTTGTAGTCGCAGAGACGTAGCAGCTAGCACACATTGCCGTAACACCAGTTGCTAGCTGCTAGACAACATGGCTCATCACCAGGAACAACCATTCGAGCTGGCTTTGGCAGCTCGAAAATTACAGTTTTCCCTGCGAGAGGAGCAGAAAACGGCACTTAAGCTGTTTTTGGAAAAAAGGGATGTTGTCGGAGTTTTGCCCGCCGGGTATGGCAAAAGTTTGATTTATCAGCTGGCTCCGCTAGTGGGACGACGCATGGGTCTGCACAACCCGCTGGTGATCGTTGTGTCACCCCTTTTAGCCCTAATGGATGACCAGTTGCAAGAGGCAGAAAAACTGGGAATACGAGCAGCACAACTCGGCAAAGGCGACCCGGAGGAGATCCGAAGCGGCCGGTGCCAAATAGTGTACGGGAGTCCTAGCTAAGCTGCTGCACTCGTTTTGAGACTACATTCTGGTGTGTTCTTCCGGTGACGCTGTCTACGAAATTCATGTTCATCGCTCTGATTGGTTGGCTCTGACTGGTTACCCATCCAATGGCGTGGCGTTGTGTAAAGAGAAAACTTGACAGACAGCGGTTATCCCGCCCACAAATTCGCCTAGACTTTCTAGACTCTCCCCCGTAGCAAATACCATTTGCGGCCACTGGGGAGAGTCTAGATCCTAGGCTAGATATTTGTATCTGTATAACCTTATGTTCAGTATTCAAGGGCATCTGTGGGCTGCAGCTTTAATGATGCTTTGAATGTGATCCTTTACCTTTGAAGAACTGTTCTCTATGGACTCTCAGAATGAAGTAGAGCCCCCTCCCCCCATGTGACCAGAGCTTCTAAGAAAATATGGACACATTTTGAAGCATGTCCATGTCGCAGTAGGCTACGATAAAAAACTAAACAAAACCAAACAAAAAACACCCCAGCAAAGCATAGAGTGCTACCTTAATATTTGAGCCATCTTGTGAGAGCTTTTGAGGTTTGATTTGACAGCCTCAGCCTCAGCCACACAGGCTTCCTGTATGACATTTGTCTTTGAGGTAATATCACTATGAGGAGTCTAGCAGATGTTCAGAATCTTAACTAAATCTGGTTTACCCTTAAGCACTGCTGTGTTTCATATGGTACTAAAATATGCACAACTCTATAGCATTACATCAATGTGCAAAATAAGTTAAAGGAGTCATATGGTAAACCAAGTTTCATTACAGTGCAAAAGAAATACATTAAAACACCTGATTTTCCCTTTTTCATATCATTGTGAAAACACATTTTTGGTGACTGTGACAATAACCTTTGACCTACATTAATTAAAATTTAATGGATGTATTCTGGACCACCTTGCATCTTTCTAAAAATGTCATAGAATTTGGTCCAGTAGTTTTTGTGCCAGCCTGCTTACGATCAATCAATCAGACAAAAAGACAGACAGACTGACTCAAACACAATACCCTCCTCCCTTCAGGGGGGGTGGGATAATGAAAAATTTTAGCAAGTGTATTTTTGTCATTTCTAGTCAAAATATCTTATCACGCTTAAATAATCACATAAAGACTAAACATTTCAGTGAGATATAAGAACTTTTCTAGACAACAGATATTGAACTTTTTATTTCAAGAAATAATCATTACCTTGATCATTTTCACTTCATTGGCAGATTTTTTTCTTGAAATGAGCCCAAAAATTGTTTAAATGCAATTAATAACACATGCCCTTGGTAAGATTTAGATTTTTGAGTGTCGTCTTTGGCACATTTATTTGTGTATTTGGATCTGAACAGTTTAAAAAGGTTGAATTTGAACCTTCCAGGTGCCAAAAAGTTATCTTTATATTCGCTTTGGCAAAAATCAAGTGAATTTCTATGACCCATTTAATTCCTGCTTAATTGTTATATCTATAACTAGTTAGATCACAACATTTGCACATATAATGTTAAGACTGAAGTGTCCATTTAAAAAAATCTAACTATCATTCTTTTAAAATCAATAAAAATAAACTTTACAAACATTAACCTTGTGAGTTATATTCAACACCACAGAGTACTGTCACATCAGTCTACTTCACTTACACTATGCATATTGTCTTCTGTCTTGGTCCCTTTCTGCAAAAAGGAATTTCAGTAAAGCAGCAAACCTCATTTCTGAGAAATTACTTTGTTTGTTTGTTTGGGGGTTTGTTTCAGTCACATGGCTTATGTTTCAGTGTTTTAATGCTGTAGCAGAATACATTGAGGGAGGAGCATTTTGGCTCAGCAGTCCCTGCACATGTTTTTTAGATATAGCTCGTAGACATGGATAAACAAATAGACTGCCTCCTGGAGCCTACAGGTGGAAGCTGGGATGCTAGAGGGGGGCTTAAAGTGCTGAAAGCTGTGGTGTCAAAGGGAAAGCTGGGAAAATATCTATCCACCTACCTGCATATCACAGGAGAGGAACAAATGTGAAAATGAATTATGCTTTAGCAAGAATAAAATAATAATGTTAAAACTGAGAACCCAACCAACATGTCCATGTGGGCCCTAGAAGGGCTAGATTTGGGTTGCATATAAGGGTTCTATATGGGTTTGTCTGCAGTTTCCATAGTAACCCCACATGTCTTTGGCCAAATCAGAATCAGAGATCTGGATACCTAATATTATTTATGATAGTTATCTTTCATGTTATATGCACTACTTAAATTCTATGTTTTACAAATATCTTAGTTTGCAACACATTTCATTTTTTAATATAAATAACTATTCCTTTTACTGATATTTGTTATTGTTTTACTGTTATTTGTTGTCTGTCTATATAATGTATTGCTTTGAATCTTAGAGCTCTTCTTGAATTTTGTTGTGCTTGGTGCAATAAGAATAAAGAGATTGTGATTCTGGGGCGGCCATGGCTCAGTTGGTAGAGCAGGTCATCCAGTAACTGGTTTGAATCCTGCTCTGTCCTAGTCAGTCCGTTGTGTCCTTGGGCAAGGCACTTCACCCTCCTTGCCTCAAGTGTCACTCACACTAGTGTATGAATGTTTGGTGGTGGTCAGAGGGGCCGTAGGTGCAAAACGGCTGCCACGCTTCTGTCAGTCTGCCCCAGGGCAACTGTGGATATATATGTAGTTCACCACCACCAGAGGGCACATGTGAGAGCGAATGAATAATGGGTCACTAATGTAAAGCGCTTTGAGTGGTCAAAAAGTGCTATATAAATCCAATCCATTATTATTATTATTCTGATTCTGATATGGACAAAAACATGTAGGGCTACCATGGAAACTTTGGACAAAACCACATGGGACCCTTATATATAGGCCAAATGTAACCCTTCTGGGGCCCACATGGGCATGCTGGCTGGGAAATGGTAGTTTATGAGCAATAATGGTCATATTATTCCTCAGAATTAAGTAGTTAATTCTAAATATGCATTGTCAGTACACTGTGTTTTCCTTCTTTTTAAATTTCTACTCTCAATTTGAGAAATGAAAGTATTTGCTGAATATTACTTCCTTTTCCTTTTTGCGGCTAATAAACACAAGGTGTTTAAAGGGTGGCATTTTTCTGTGTTTAAGGCAATATTTTGTTTTCCTCTTATTTTTTAGCTGACTGTATTTTCTCAAAATAATCAGTGCTTCTGGAGGTCACCAACTGAAACACTGGGACTTATTACCTACATGAGAGCAATGAGCTGTCACTATCCTTATCCTTTAAGTACAATTTGTAAATAAAACAATGCAAATAATCTGCAAGACACAAACACAATGAATTGTCATAAAACATGATTTTCTATTATCCACCTTACAGCTGTGGGTTGTGACTTGGCACACAGTATCCAACAACTCTGGGACTAATTTACAGGAAGGGATCATGTGTGTAAATAATGCATTTAACCAAGCGGATGGAATATATTAATACAAACATAAGCGAAACTGATGCTGGATTTGTCCCTGCATGACTGGAACAGAGTGGTAAACAGTAACAATGAAGTAGCAGATGCTTTTTTCGGCCTCTCCACATGAGAAATATATGAAACTAAAGGTTGGAAGGTTATCAAAAACATATGCAGCGCTCATTTATATTTTATTACATCACATTGTGAAAAAAATATTGTTTACACTGGTACAAAAAGCCAAGTTTAAGGTACGATCAAATTTCATGTTGCTCAAGCCACATGTGGGAAATATAGACAAAATGTAATGTACTTTTTATGCCGTGAAATATTAATAACGACATCAAAATGGAATTTACTCTCAGAACACACAGAAGAAAAACAATTATATATAAACTGAAGAATTTTAAATATGTTCGCCCATAAAATGCAATAGTTTGAGCTTGCTTAATTAATACCACAATTGAGTATTTCAATTGGTATGTACTGTACTGTAGTTGGAAGGTGCTGCTGGTAAAAAAAAAAAAAAAAGGATTTTTTTTACAATTGCTTTTAAGCATAATTCACTTCTAATGGATATAATGGGAGCTGTGTTTATCCATCATGAATACCAGCAGGAAACTAACACGCACCAGATCGATTAATATATCTATATTTGAAGTCAGTTGGTCACAAGTGATTTTTTATTCAGCTATTTATTGTTATATCCTACACTGCATCTATTCATCAAGTCTGTGCAGCACCATGGATACATGAATACATCCATCCTTCAACCCCCTATTCTCCTCCTAAACTCCTTAAATAAAATAACAACTCCAATTGTATTTATGCTTGTATGTGTGTGTGTTTTAATAATAGTAAATCTGACATAAATGTACTGCTTGGAAGGATAAAACAGCAGGTTTCTTGTATTTATTTTTATATCAAATTGGTCTGTTCATGTTTCGTAATTTTTTTAAATGTTTTGTGCTTTTCTCAACAAATAATTCTATTGATCAACATATTTTAAAAAAAAAAATTAAATGTCCTTTCTTTGTTTGTTGTTTTCTTTTGTCTGACTTTAATGTTACCTGTCAAACAGTGCTGGTTTGGGATTTGCTAATGACACTGAAGTCACCGCCTTAATGTGTTTAACAGGGCTTTAACTGCTAATTGGAAAATGTCCTGGCACATGGATCAAAGTTGGAATCAAATACAGTTAATTATTTTATGCTCAGGTAGATAAGAACAGATTTAGATGTTTAATATGTTCTGCTTGTTGAAAATGTTTGACGCATGAAGCCAAGTTTTCTTTTTGAGGAACACATATATCATTCATACATATATGAATTACACTGAAAAAAAAAATCTTACCAAGTCAAAGAAATAATTTTTGGACAAAATATCTTATTTTTCGAAATCTTACTAAAATAATTGTCACATGTTTCAATATGATGTTGCAATTTTAACCAATCACAGTGACTTTGATGCAAAATGTGACCAATCATTTACGACGTCTTGAGCTGCTCCTTCTGCCTTTTCCTGTTTACCTTACAGTATGAAGCAACATGTGCTCGGCCAGCAGTTCACATTTGACGACTCAAATTATGCACCAGTACCAACAGATACATTTGGAAGAGTACTTTTTTGCTGCTTTTTGTCATCCAGGTAATATTTGATTTGCCATATTTGAAAGGTTGTCTTAATATCTCAGTGTCTTTGTTCTAATTTTGTCAGAGAAACTGCCTCTACTACACAGTTCTAGTAATGTTTTTTTTTCTTTTTTGACTGGCTGAGACATTTATATTATATTTTACAACTTCATGTAGTGTTGTGAGGTCATATGAACTTTAACCTTTGAACCAACAGGTGCATTTGGAAAAAAATATATATTTAGTTGGATTTTTGTAATCCTTTATTTGCCATCTCAGTAAAAGGTAATTTTGAGGACCACATCACAATGACTTTGAATTCATTAATTTTCCAGTATCTAAATATTTGAAGTATTAACTTTGATTCCAAAAAGGGAAAATCGCAACTATTTATCGCAACTTTCACTTCCCCCTACAACAAAAGCTTCAAAAGCACCGCAATTTTCATCGCAATTTTTCAGAAAAGCTTATGCAATATAAGACATTGTAGGACGCAACAATCTAAAAAAAGGCCCGCGAAATCCTGGAGGGACTGCCTCTGCCTAGTTGCTGCTCTGATAGTTTGTCTCTGGATGATCTCCTTTGCAACAGCCCATCTAACTGATCAGTTTTTCAATAAAGCTGTTAAAATTGTATTTTTGCGAGTCTTGCATTGGGGTCCATATTATTCTGGGTCACATGTCAAAACAAAACAACAATAAAAACCTTCCAAGAACAGGCCTAAATGTGGCTTGATTCAGTGTAACAGAAATGTCATAATCAAACCTTTGTAAAAGAACATCATGGAATACACATTCTCAGTTAACATCCATCTAAAAGAGTCTGCTCAGGTTGGTTTTATGTTGTATTTTAGAATGAACACAGCATCTGATGTGAAAAACAGAGTAGTTTAAAATGCTGGAAGCAAAATCATTCACAACAGGGACTACTAGGACTTGGAAGTGCCCCAAATGTATGTTCTCTGACAATTCATTCAAACATTCACCTCAATAAGTTCTTAAAATAAATCAAAGTATTCATAAAAACACTGAAAATTGGATCGTTCACTCAAAGCTCAAAATTCAGACCATTTTCCCTCTGTATTTAAAGGAGTTTATTGGGGGAATAAAAACTCTAAACTACTAGCCAGATGTGAAAAAATAAAAATCTGTAAATTCAACCCACAATCTTGGGTGTTATTGATTTTTCATTTTTGGTCTTGATGGTCAATTTCACCCGTGGATCACTGGTATATGTGCATTTTCAGCCTTCCCAATTGGTTAGTTTTCACTGGCTCACACAAATTATTGATACACTAAGCAAGAACATACAGGAACCCTCGAGACAGCTAGTGGAATTGTCCACAATTCAGACCAGGAGGAAAGCCTTGCGTCCACTTTATCATAAATTTGAAAACCTTCCATCAGGAAGACAATACATGGTGTCCTCAACAACACAAAATATTCATCAGAAATCTTTCACACCATCATCTATTATTTTATCAAATAGAAAATTAACAATTTACAGATATATTATTATTTTAATATTAATTATTTCTATTATTTTAGCATTATAATTGATACTGCGATTTGTATTGAGTCATTTTATTCACGTTTATGTTGTGTGTCTGTCTTGTGTCATAATTTGTTGAATGTTTTTCTTAGGGCTGTGAAAATGAACACATTAATGCAGATTTATCTATCATCGTGATTAATCTGATTAAAATATTAAGGCAATTAAATGGAACAGTTGTTTTGTTGAAACGGTTGAAGGTGTTGAATAAACATATTAATTGCATATATACATTCATATTTTTGCATGTTATGGATATTTTATCACATTTTAGGTTGTATTTTTTCTGTATTTTAGAAGAACTTTCAACAACGTTTTAATTTTTGTGTGTGTTTTGTAATTTTTTGGGGGGGATTCTAATGTGTTTTTGTAGCCTGGGGTATAGTCTGGACCTGCATGGGCAGAAGAGCTACAGTATGGATGGGACCAAAACCATTGTTGTTCAAACTGTCTGTGCAGGTGTAGGCCAATGCTATGACCAATAACAGTTACTGTGATGTTTCTCAGAGTGACAGAAAGCAGCGGGAGGAGGTGTACCATGGAGATAAACAAGTCAGATTAGCCTTTTTGCTACCAGGAAAAGAGCTGGTATTTTAAACTTTTGCCGTAACCAGTCAACAAACACGCCAAAACATCCTTCTTCAAGAGGAATAAACAGAGTGCCTCTTTCTGTTTATTTTTCAATAAAAAAATAATCCACATTTAAGTTTTCTAAAACCCATTCTAACAAACAACCACTGCTCTCTAGCCGTAGCCATCGTCTTTCTTGTGATTTTCCACTGTTGCAGGGCTGTGATGTCATCCTGCCAAGCCCCGCCCCCAAAGACTCAAACAGGGATATTAGGACTTTCCATCTTTAAGGGTGATTTTTTTTATTTGATATTTGTTCAAATTTTCTGTATAAGCGTTTTATGTTGTACTGTGATATTAAACTTTGGTTTATTTTTGAACACTGAGTTTTGAGTTGTGCTTTTGTGTTTATGGGATGGTAATGGGTTAAACCAAAGCTAATGGAGATCCAAATGAAGGGGTAAAATTTAATATAGGAAAATAACAGATTTGCACTGAAAAAATGCTACATTTGGAGGATACTTTTATACTAAAAGATGATATATTACTTCAGACATGTTAACTAGAGAGACATTTTCATTTATTAACAGCTATAAAAGTAGCAATGGCTTTTTCTGGGGTTAACATCCATAACCCTAGTTACTCTGGCTGGGCTGTGTAAAGTGGTCAATGGTGGAAAAAAGGAGGCATATTAGTGTAAAATTCGCTAATCTTCTGGAACATTTAGTCACCAGTAAAACCCATTTAGTTTGACAAATGACAGTGGTTGCAGACACTTTTTTCATTTTCAGTTGATATATTTTGCCAATAAAGTGATTTTTCATGAGTTTTCTCAGTTTTAATATCCAGTAATAAGCTTAATCTGTGCCTTTATGAACATCTACAGGATCAGTAAAGTAAATATAGGAAAATAAAGCATTTATAATGAAAAATGCAAAATACAGAGGATAATATTTTAATATATTTAGGAGTTCATAGTAAAGGAAAATTCATTTGGAATGTAAAACACAAATAGTTTTAGTTCTTTTAGGGTTAATGATGTACGATGTCATGACAAGAATCCATTTATGTTACATTTGTTTTTAATAAATGAATAATAGTGAAATGTTTTTCCTCCGTTTGTTTTTAATTTGACATTATTTTTGCTTGTAGTGATCTAATGCACTTCTTGCATTAACAAACTGAAACAGTAAAAGTATTAATGAATACCACATAAGGTCTGTACATTTATGATCACATCTGACCCAATCTCACCTTCTTTTTTGTAGAAAACCAACTCGGTTTTGAACTCCCTCCTGTCATCCAGAGCTCCTTGGATCTGAGCTGTCAACTGGTCGCTTGTTTCTGGGCCGTACAGGAAGTGACACGCGCAGCTCTTCTGCATGAGCTCGGCGCGGGCATAACCAGTGAGTTCACAGAAACCATCAGAGCAGTAGACGATGGGGTAGAGTGACTGGACCTGGGCGTTTCCCAGGACAAAGTTACTGTCTGTAGAGAGAGAGAAGACAGAGGCAATAACTATTCACATTTGATCCAACACTGTAAAATATATCTAAATCTAATAAATAAAGACTTGCTTTGAACCCCTCCCCCACTCTGGTTTTGGACCATCACCATTATTGTCCATTAGGTTCCACTGATTTTGCTGCCCGCATGCACCTGGGCCCCAGATCCCACCTCAGCTGGTGCGCACCTGGGAGACCCTCTGACTTGCTTGTGCATTAGACTACTGTGTTTCAACATGGGTCAGGTGGGTTGCCGACATCGCAGCTGACCCCTGGTGCCTGTTGGCATGCCGGGTTAAAAGGTGTCCTGTCCTACTCGAGGTCTCTAACCTTAACCTGAGTCTGAGAAGTGGGGAAGTCCAGGAGTCAAGAGTCACTTTTGCACCCGGACCTTTTCTGGCCGACATGGAGCCAACCGTGCTGCGGAGGAAATGTGTCACGCGGGGACCTACAAGCCAGACCTGGGGGAGGTCCCGTGAGGGGATACTCCCAGCACCGACCCAGACCCACTGAGGTTGAATCCCTCATGAGGGATAATCCAACATAATATAACATAACATCCAACACAACCCCCCCCCCCCCTCCTTCTTTTTTTTAATATGGATATATGTATAAACTATTTTAGTGTGAGGAACTTTTTTCACCATTTCCTGCTTTCATTAGTCCTTCTCTCTGAACATAAAGTGAATGTGTTTGTGTGGAAAGATGTTTTCCAGTGGAAATACTAATTGACACATAATATATTAATACAATTCTGATGAAAAGCTAAACTGGGCATTAGTTTAAGAACATTCCAATAAGTCAAATGAACACAAACAATATCTGGTCACTTTATGTTTGAATGAATGTGAGAGTGAATGGTTGTTTGTATATGTTAATCCTGCCTTTGCCTGATCCTGTAACCCTCTTGAGGATTAACTGGTTTGTAAAATGAAAGAATATATTCATTAAGTCATTTTTTAAAAATTCTTAAGCAATAAATAAAGCAAGGATTTCTTTTGTAAGGGAAAAAAATATCTTCAAACAACCTAAATAGTCTTGAACAATTTGTTATAACACATGATGCTCAACAAGTCCCACCTGTCCTACATATTGGTGATGACAGAATATCAACTGCCTCTACATATGTGCAGAGTTGGAACTAAACTAAAACAAAATATATATTCTATAGACATTTGAAATTTTGCCCATGATAAGTAAATGTCAGGGGCGGGGGGGATTAAAAATTCATTAAAAGTTTGAAATTTGTTCCCAAAAATTTAACTACATTGATCCTGCATCACTGAAAATAAATAAACCCAATTTGTTGTGGATTCAACAAATGGTTTTGCTGCTAAAGTGTTAAACAAAAAAACAAATGCAGAATAAAAACAATACTTTTTACCTCCCCTTTAGGGGGTGTGGTAAAGATATATTATTTTCAAAGCACATCACATTGCAAGTCATAATTAGATGAGGAAATGTTTCCATGAACAAGGCCTTTATAAATCTAAACTGGCTTTTCATTTAAACCTAATGAGGGCCCATTCACCATCCTCCCTGATGTTACATCAGTGGATAATGTTTTCTCCCTTCCTGTTTCCTGGCATAAAAGCCATCCTTTTTCAGAGAACAGCCATGTTGTTGTGCTCTTCTCTTCTACACGCTGCAACAATTAATGATCTGATTTGTCAGACAGATTCTACTCATAAGCAGTATTGGTCAAAAATGAAAAAAAAAAAACAAAAAAAACATTAATTTCTATGACAAAGTATGAGGAATGCTTCATTTTTAGTAGTTTGATAAAAATCTGCATAATTATTTGCAGCATCAATCCTAAACCTATTTAGTGTCTGTGAAACACTGGATTTATTTCTTTCAGATATCCAACCTGTTGCACATAAAAGTAGCCTCATAGAGTTATGGAAGCAGAGCGAGATCAGTAACAAGGATTGATCGGGTGAAATAAGAGTCGCCACACAGCCTTCAGTTTCATTAAGACATCCAGTCAACAGCACATCTGCCCTCCCTGAAGTATTAATGCCATGTGCCGGCGCCAGCATGCAAAATATGATCCATAGTTTACTCTCTTCACAAATGCAACTACACTCTCAGAACAACGAATAGCAAAAAATCTGTACTGTATGTGAGTTTAAAAGTGTATGTATAAATAGCAAGTGGAAAATATTGCCAGCACGGTTTTCAGTTAATGGCCTACGGCATATAGATGGGCGAGCAACTCAAATGAACTATTTATTACTTTGTGCTCAGGGCTTCTCATTGATCCATCAATTCTAAGGGCCCTCGAGACCCCACATTAAATATTTAATGGCACAACAATGATGTGTGAGGTGCGTGTCTGCTTGTGTGAGGGTGTGTGCGTGTGCTGTGAGCTCCTCTTAGAAATGGTTTTAATCAAAAAATGAAATGAATCTAACAAAAGTAAGTGAATAAATTCATAAATTAACAGGATGTTTAGTCTCAAATATAGTCTTAATGCAAAGACATGTTACTGATTGTTATTTCTCCATACTAATGTTATTTTTGTTGTATTCTTTACAGTGAAGTACATTGTAAAGTCTGGATTCTGGCTCAGTCTAAATCAATCATCCCTCTTGTATTTAATATTAAATATAGGTTGAGGTGTTGCAATGATGGTTTAAAGCTACAAGTGAATGAGAAAGTGGTATAGATCACAAAAATTCAATTCTATGTGCTTGTGTGTGTGGTTAAAATTCCAAATGGAGCCAAAATGACACTTTCATCGACCTTAATGTAATGATTTGCTGCATATCTGGTGCATGTGAGTCAAGTATTTTGACTTAGAGATAATTGTATATGAACTGAAATTGTATCCATTTTCATATTCCTGCTCTTGTATATTTCAGAAGCAAATATCCTCTTTACGACCCATTTTTCTGACAGATCTAGTTACTCATCAGCTTAAAAATGTGAACAAAAAACTCAACATACAAACTAATATGGTAGCAAACTCAATCCAAACTAAGATTTAAAAGACAAAACAGGCATGATTTGTGTTTCCAATGCGTTTTGATGATAATATTCACATCTTTTGCTTAAGATATGATACGATACATATTGCAATACTTGGATCAACATTCATGACACTGTTAACAAGGCATTTTCTTTAGTTGTTTCTTTTTTGAGATACGTATTGCTTGGAAGAACTGAATTACATGAGAAATATGTATAATACTCAATAAATTTTTATTTGATCAGAACTGTTTTTTTCTCTGTAAAATGTCATTTATTTTACAAACATTACAGTTTAAGATCCTGCCCAAATTTTCATATTCTACTAGTTCATAACTAAAACTGTAACATTTTTGTTGTACAATCCCAACAAAGGAACGAACATGTGCTTTTAGTAATTTTAGGATGCTTCAAATAACCATTTCTTTTAATAAAACAGTGTTAATAATAATAATAATAATAATAATAATAATAATATATACACAAAAGAAAAGAACAAAAACAAAAATTAATTTCTGCCATATCTGCATTTGAATAAACACCTACAAATATTACTACAGTACCTTTTTCTATCAATACAGTATCGTGAAATGAAATACTTTGATGAACTACAAAATTAATATTTTCTTACCCCAACTGTGGGCAACGTCTTCTTCCAATAGGCTATAACTGTATTATTATTATTATTATTATTATTATTATTATTATTATTATTATTATTATTATTATTATTATTATTATTATTATTATTATTATTATTATTATTATTATTATTATTATTATTATTAGTGTTGCAAAAGTAAATAACTACAAGATGTTCCCAAACTTTGAGGACTGTTTTTTTTTTCTATCAGGATAGTGGTCCAGGCCTCAGCGAGGTCCATAAAGGTGTGGATGACAGACCACCAGATGTAGACCAGTTCAATCTCCAGACCTGAACCCACTCTGGAGATCTGGAACATCGCTGAGCTTCTTGAAAACCTCTGCCAGGAGTTGCATAAATTCATCCAACAGCCATGGAGGAGAGCCAAGACACATGAAAGCACTCACTGAACATCAGGGTTATTTCACCAAATATTGATTTCTAAACTTTTCCCCAAGTTCCAGCTGCCAGTTATGAGTTTGTCTGGGCTTCAGATTGTGAGTGAACAGTGGTTGGTACTTGTGCACTTTAGTTTAAATCTGTCTTTTCACTTATTTGGTTTATATTTTCTGCACTTTGTCTTTTTTAAAGCAATATTATTTACTTATCTTACACATGTAATATCCCTTTAGCTCTATTCTTTCATTCGCACCACCCCTCCCTGTCAAAAAGCTTGACTGGACCACTCTACTATCTTTGTTATTTTGCAGGAAGCACACTTTTATCCTGAAGGACAACTTTCTCTGTACCCATGTCTGTTTGCATTAGTGTTGGATAACCCCCCCCCCCCCCCCCTCCCCCCCTCCCCCCCTCCCCCCTCCCCTCACTACCACCACCACCCGCTCTATCACCTCTGCGTCAATAGCCTCCAATCACACACGGGTGGGCAGCTCTGAGCCATACAACTTTACGTATGAAAACCTTCTATGCAGCCATTAATGCCAGTCATGAATGGGCACAATTTGTCATAAGAATCTTCATGCCATATGACAAATAAATAGTCTCCTTTGGATGTGCTGCTGATGGCCATATTTAAAGCCCTCAGGGTAGAGTTCATTCAGAATGATGCGCACATCTTCTCTCCATGCATTTATTGTGTATCCAACAATACCATGGAATCTCTTGGGTCTGTGGCAGGTTGAGCAGAACATGGGCTCACTAAATTACCGGAAATATAATTGTAATATAAATTAAAAAACACAAACACAGACAATGTCACATGGGATAGACCCAGGACCAGAAGGACACAGGTTCATTCATTGATGAGGTGAAAATGTTCCATATATACCCCAATATATTTATTTCATTGTGCTACCTTCCATAGTTGTTTAGTTTCTTCATTTTCTTTTCTTTAAAATGTCTGTTAAAAATCAAAATCGACTCATACAATTGTGTTTAAGTAATAACCTTCAACTTGCTCACATATATATATATATATACATATACAAATACATATACATGTGCACGGAGGAAGGGCTTGTATAGCAAAAATGGATTTCTAAATAACATAACATCTAAAAATGTGTTAATTCTACTCAAATACATACCTATAAATGGTCAAATCAGACAGAGTGATAAACTTGCAGCAGTCTCTTATTGTTTTCCCGAGCTGTATTATTTCTTTTACACATGTCACAAGCATTTCAGTTGAATGTGATAATAGTCACAACAAAGAACTACTAATCAATCCCCTCCTTCACACATGTATGCTCCCTCTCATTCAGGTCTTCCTCTTTACCCCCTAATGGCCAGGAAATGCCTCCGTCAAAGCCAACAAAACACCCTAAATAACACAGAGGTGTCACTTCCTCCCTCAAAATCCCTTTTAATTGTGAGCGTATGCTGTCCTGCCCCCTTTCCCTTTTCATCCTGTGGGGATCAACCATGATGTCATCCAGGGCACAGTGTCTGGATCTACCACCAGGCATGAAACCCAAGGCTCCAAGGCTTCAGTAAGCTTCCAAAGATGATTAGCAGTAATTACGTGACAAAAACCAAGGCAATTTACACTTTCAAATCACTGATGTATTTGTTTCCAGCAGTTGTGCCTAAACAAGCTAATTGAGCTTGTTCCAATTACAAAACACTTTTTCATGACTAATTCCAGATGAAAAATACTAATTATTATAAATGACAAAACTAGAAAAACACTTGGAGATTACAGACTCCACTAAGGCAGATCAGATATTTGGGAGTGGGGTGGGGGGGTGGGGGGGGGGGTAAGCATTAAAGACCCAGTATTTACACTTTTTTGAAAAGTCCATTTGAGTTTGGCTTCATGCTTATCATCCATTCATTCATGATTTCCTGAAGACATCAACACTAATATACATGTCTGAGCCTACCATTAGATTTGTTTCGGATACAGTACATATGTACTTTTCAGTCTCTGTATCCTGACAAGATACAAGAAATGTGTTAAAATATTTAGAAAATAAAATTCAAAAAGCCAGTTTCTACAAACCAACATTGTAGAAGCATGTAGTATTGGCATGACCCCTTTTGCATAACATTTTTGTTTGTTTCTTTTTTTTGATCCTCTGTTAAAATACATGCCTGTCCACATTATGCATTAAAACAGTGTCAAGGATAGCACAAAAAAGTCACAGACTTATTTCCATTGTGGTCCTTTCCTATCTTTTTTTTTACTCTGACAAAATATGAGATTTCTCAACAAATACTTTTGTGTTTCATTCAGCCCATGTCAATCATTTAATATGTTTGAGTGACTTTTTTTGACAGCGACTCGTACAATAGAGTTCACATTTAATACCATTAAGTTTTGATATTTGTGTTTGTATGTTATGTGTTATATAAATGTATGATTGATTGATGGATTGATTGATATCTCCACAAAAGTCAATTAAAGGCAAAAATACATTGACACAATTACTTCAATTTTTTTTAAAAATCATAATTTTTATACTGTAAACTACACTCAGACTACATTTGACTGCACACAAATGACAAAATATGTATATATTGGGGAATATTTTAAGAATGGGTATGTTTGTGTGTATTTATCTGTGTTAACTATAATGACAGTGTGGCTCGGCTAATGACTTGTCACCCTGTTAGTTTTGAATGTTAGTTTTGTTCTGGTGCACAGAGGTATAACCCACTTTGGAGCAGCAGATCAATGTTAGTACAGTCAATTTATTATTGGTTTAATGTTTTTTCGAAGAAAAAGCAGAAATTGGTGGAGAGTGGGTAAATGAAAAAATTATATTGCCAGGTCTAACCTTTAGGACAAGATTATTATTGATCCATGTGAGGGAGAGTTAAGCGTTAGAAAAACGGGGCAAACAAGATGGTTCACTCACATAATAATAAACATGGACCGTTCTGCACAGAATATACTGTTTTATAAACTGCAGATGAATGATCAGTCACACAGAGAGAGACACTGCAATGGCATCCACACACACACACACACACACACACACACACACACACACACACACACACACACATAAACACATGTTTCTAAAATGATCAGTCACTGTTAGTTCTTCTCAGACTTTCCCATCTTAGTTTCTGTTGCCTGGATACAGTTTTCATGTTCATCTTCCTTTAATGACTGTCTGCTACCATGTTTGTGTCTGCTCTACTGTCACTGTCACTCTCTCGCTGTCTTTCTCTCCAACTCTCTGTCTCTCTCTCTCTCTCTCTCTCTCTCTCTCTCTCTCTCTCTCTCTCTCTCTCTCTCTCTCTCTCTCTCTCTCTCTTAGGAACACTTGCATTTGTTCAATAATAGTTCATCCAGTCCAGTCCATCATCTTCATTGTTTTCTGTCACTTGTTCCCTACTGTCTCCATTCTAAATTTAGAGTTGGTTTTAATTAATATCTTTCTGTTTGTCAACACAATCAAACTTCTCCAGTATTGCCCCTTTCTGTGAGGTCAAACGGGGCTGAAAGGCAAGGACTTATAAATGAGAAGTATTGGATGTGACCTTGTGGGCAAGAATAGCTATTCAGTGAGTCACAGTGATTACTGCTCTGATCCCATAGGATTAACACACTGAATGGATTTCATAATTGTTAGCTCATATAGTGTTTTTTTTATTTTACTGGTACAATATTAAAATGTTATTTACATGTTTTTGATCCTGGATTTTTTGCAGCTCATCCTTAGGAAGTCAGGGGGTGGGGGGGTCATTCATAAAAAAAATCATAAAGGTTCCTCTCATGACTTAGACTGATATTCCTAAGAGTTCTGAAGCAAAGGCTTTTCAAATTATATATATATATATATATATATATATATATATATATATATATATATATATATATATATATATATATATATATATATATATATATATATTCTCTTTACATGAAAAACTGAACAAAAGATAATGTGTCTTATTTCTCATTCCAACCAAGATGCAAATAAAATTAAAGTGGAATGTCAAAGAGAGCTATCAGGAATAGTCACAAAAAGAGTTTAACACTTCAATTGTCCTTAAACTTTATGATCTGTGGCACTTAAAAAGTATCACTATTCTTGCGTTTTTTTTTGGCTTTTTGGAGCAACCAAGGCAGATCGACCTAATCTGACCATATATTCTAATGCAAAGGGAAATGTTAGCCAGGGAAACCAAAAATCCAATACAGTATGTAGGTCAAATAATAGAGGAGCAGTAGAACTGCTGCTTACTTTTGTTTATTTTGCTTAAAATCATGAAGATTATTTTACAAGTCGTATTGTACAAGCTGTGTTGATTTTTTGAAAATATGCTGTGCACAGTGCGTCCACTGTACTATAACATGATCCAAACAAAAGTACTGTGAAATCCCCCCTGATAAATGACAAGCCTACAGCCCTGACAAAGCCTTAATATGTACTTTAAGTCTCCAATCTCATCAACTTGTCACTGGAATGATCCACTTCTCCCTTCAGGCGATGTTTGACAGCTTACAAGAACAAAATCATAAACATCAAATTGTTGAGACATGTCTACATTGAGGTCTTTTGTCCAGGCTACTGGCCACATTCACCATGGGTGCACTTCTTAGCCTTTGTCCTCCTTATACTGTCTCATTCATATGAATGGATAGAAATTCTAAAGTAATCTCTTAACAAATTAGTCTGTCTCATAAACCTTCTTCAGAGCATTGCCAGGGGCTTCATTTACCCTTCACATATTTTGTGAAGTGTTGTGTAAAGCGTTTGGAAATCACTTTATATCATCAGCAGATACAGAGAGTTTTAAACAATGTAATTAGAATTTTGTGAAAGTAAAACATTTTTTTTTTTTTTTATCGTGGTCAGAGTTGTGGTTGTATATATTTAGCTACTCACACATCCTGAAACCTCACATACAGATTTTTACCTCATTATTTATTACAGACTGCCAGTTAAAATATGAATACAAACATCAGTATGGAATGCACTGTACTGTATATATTTGAGTATATTCTGCCTACTTTATTACATCTCAGAAGTGACTGTACTATTCACTATTCACTTCTGTACTTTATGAGTCATTTTCCACATTACAACACACACTTCCTGTTGATTGACTGTTTCTGATAAAGAGGATTAAATGCTCACTACAGGTTGAGAACTTGCTTCACCTTCTTACTCTTTAAAACCCACTTGGACTTACTGGAAAATATGTCGGCTGAGCAAAGCTGTTTTATAAATCCAAAAAGTCTGACACCAGCTCTTTTACTTTTTTATCCTTCATCTTCCACTTTAAAGAAATTATATTTTTCTTTTTCTTAAAAATGAATTCTGCATTTTAAAACATTTCCCTGTGTTCTACATAAACTGTAAATTATATGTTTGGGTCTGAATTCTTCATTAATTTAAATCCAAATGAACAACTTCACGCCCCACTCGCATATTATTGACCAGTACTTTCTGTCCTATTCAGCCATTTGTATTTGTTAATACAATCAACAACTAAATATTTTAAATAATGGGCTGGAAATTTGGACATATTTTGGCATGGACAACAAACTACTCATACTCAGAGAAAGGTTCATCAGACGTCTTGACATTGCGTGTGCAAATATCAAATATCTTCATTTCAAGGATTATAGGTAATTATAGATCAAGGTAACATGAACTAAGAGTAATTTCAACACATAACACACATGCACACAAAAAATAAATACAAAGGGATTCATAGATAGTAGCTCACTGTAAAACGTTTTTCATATAATTTGACTGTTTTATTAAATTTCAGTACTGTATAATTTGCTTTCAGCCAGGAGTTCATGTAAACTGGCAGATGCTTTGGACATGCTACATGTATGATTATGAAATTTACACAAAAATTTTAACAAGTTGACAATATATTCAATACTACTCTCATGGCGAATAAAACCAAATAGCAGATTTACAACCACTCACAATCTGATATTTAATTCTGCACAGACTACTGCATTTTCCAAACTGTAAGGCACACTTAATAGCCTTTAATTTTCTCAAAAAAATGACAGTTCACTTTATAATCCTGAGTGCCTTATAATTCTGGTTGTGCTTTGTGACTTTATATCGTACAGTGTGGAGTTAATAAATACTGATATTATAGTGTGTGTATAAGGACTGAACTGAAACAGTCAGTGCATTGTGTTGTATTTCACATGTTTCACAATTTTGACAGTTATTATGAATATACTCATTAATGTTTGAACAAAGGTGAGTTATTATGAACGTGTTTAATAAAGTTTGATTGACTGACTTATCTGACTGTTTTGCTTCACTTAATGCTCCTTATAATTAAGTGTGCTTTATATATGAAAAAATAAATAAATAAATAAATAAACCATTCACTGACAATGCACCTTATAATCCAGTGTGCCCTATAGTGCGTAAAATATGGCATATCTTTCTCATTTATGCCAGGGGTAATAGATTTGTTGCATTGAAAAAAATAAATGTAAACAGGAATTAAAATGGGTTGTAGAAATCCACTCCATTTTGTCTGAATGAATATAACAGTAGTTTTGCGGCTCCGGGAAGGTTCAAATTCAAATTTTAGGAACTGTCAGGGTCCTCATATACACAAATATACAAAATATGACCCATTTAACCTTCACTGACACCTTCAAAATAACAACGTCTTCATTTGAATACTGTTTGTTGATTGCTGTTGCACATTCAACACAACCATGAGGAAAAACAGGCTATGGTGTCTATAAATAGAATTTAAACTTGCTCAAGATTCCAGATAGTAAGGACTGGCAGTCAACCTTCTTCACTCTAAGACCTGAACTCTAAGCGCACCCCAGGGAAATGTTTTCAACACTCTCTGATGCACCCACCAACTGCGTCCAACTTTTAGCTTTTCAGTCAATCCTATCATCAACCAGATTGCAAAGTACACCAACACTTCTAATCAGTACAGAGTCAGAAATCTCTTATGCTGTCAAACAGAAGAAGAGCTTTAGTCAAACTCTGCAAAACAAAACAGTTAAGGAACCAGGAGGCAGAGACACAGGTCTGAATAAAGATGACTTCTTGAGGGAGGGAGAACATTGACTAAGGAAAATGACAGGTGACAGTGTCTGAAGGGCTTCATACTGTAGCTGTAAAATGAAGTTCTTTGACCAAAAGCAAAACTGTTTCTTGAAAATGTTATTTTGCCAATCTCTCTTGTCATTCTTTTATTTTACTACAGTCTCGTAGCTTCTAAAAGATCCTCCTGAAGCAGCAAAATCTTACAGCAGACTGAACTTTATAAACCGTGTTGTTGCTAAATTTGTATTTTACTTGAAAACTGAGTAGAAGAGGCAAAAGTTGGGGTAGAACACAGCCCTTTCCAAAAACAGATGTCAATTTTGTATTCACTGTTGGAGGCATGTGAACAAACTGGATTATGGTTTCTTTTGTCTGGGTTGAAAACCTTTAATGTGGCTAAACATTCATTTGACAGACTGCCCTATTTTGTATTTAGCAGAATCGCCTCTTTTCTGAACCTCTTAAATTTGCAGACCTAATTGTTTATTGCCATCGACGGCCTGGGGCTGTACTTGTAGTGTGATAAATACTGTGTGTCAGTGCTGAGGAGAGAGCAGACACATGTAAGGCATATATCCAGCAATGTGCCTGAAGGCTCAGCAGCTGTACAGCCTTGATGAATAATCTAACACACTGGCCTGGGAACAACTTGAGATAATTTCAGAATTGGACAGTGTTGTGTGTATGTTTTTTATGCTAATACATAGAGCAATAAGGCACTATGGTTGTCTTAGGCAACCTGGATTGATCGGTACTACAGAAGTATTTGATTTCCTATGCTGTCAAGCTGTGAATCATTTATTCACCCTTCCTGTAATTGGACACAACCTTAGGGAAACTAGTGGTGAGTCTGAAAACACAATAAGAAAAGAAAAGTTTGTATAGTGAGGATCATCTCCCATGCAGCTCCAGAAATGTGTTTGGTATTGTTAGTATAGATGATGGGTTCTTATAATTTTGAATGGGTCTATATAAGTGGTTTTAATCCCAAATCCCTGTCATTATGTAGAGTAATCATACAATACAAGATGTCCGAAAAAAAAGACCATATTGCGGTCTGTTGAAATCATGCAATCCTTTTCTAATACCTGAAAATAAACCCAGTGCCATCAAAACATACACAGCAGCCATCAGTTCTGGTTTATAGCACAGGTCTTATTGTCTTTAAAGGGACACAGGTGAGGACATGTTGGGTCACAGCAAACCATAGCAATAATGAAAGATGTGTAAGCAATAGGAATGCTTAGTTATCATGTTGCACAGAGAATGAGACAGCATAAGAAAAGGCAACACTGATAAACAATACAAAAATACAATGCCAGGCATAGTAGGATGCTGCAGATATGAAGCCTGACCCCTCTTCTAGTTTCATTAACAAGTTAGAAATGATTTCCTGCTGGAGTACAGGCATATAACCCCAATGCCACACATGGTAAAATTATTACCATGCCCCATTTCTGCAAACCACAGATTCAGTAGGTCACTGTAATTTATTTAGTGTTAATGCAATTTGTCTAAAACCTGTTGTCTGCAAACCTTGGACATATGTAATCTCAAAGTCATTTGTTATAGAAGGATGTGTTACTCGGTTTCATTTTCCTTGATCCAGATGGTGGTTTTGGTGGATGGTAGATGAAGAAATCACATTACATTGTTATCTTTGTGGATTTCTATTGACAAAAAATAAGGTTTAGAACTCTAAGCATCACTTTATACTATATATTAGTTGAATGTCTTTGATTTTCATGTGAAAATCTGGTTTAGTACTGCCAAGGAGTGTCAAAGAAAGCCAAAAGAGTGGATAAAGTACAATAAAACACAGCACTATCATGTAGAAATATCAGGTATGTAAACATCAACACTTCTACTTGCTACAAGCTCTATAATAAAAATCAACAAACTACATTAAAGATCCTCTCATCTGGTATGATAGTTCTTTATTGTGGCTTCCAGGCACTCTAACATTCACACACTGGTTTAGTTTCTCCTCAAGATATTTTACAATTTTATGGACCCACTGAAATAGTTCATTTCCATTTGACTTGGGGCTGTATGAGGTGTGATAAACATTCACAAATAGATGAAAATTGGAAAAAAAAAAAGTGTTTAATACTTTCTAAAATTTGAAGAACACTCACCAAGAAGCGTTGATAGGACATGTATTTTTCATTGAGGTTATTATATGTGTATTATATCTCCAGAAAGCAAATGTCAAAGGCAACATTTTATTCTTGTGAGTGGTTGGCGACATCATGTCAGTTCTCACAGCTGCACCTCTACACCTGTAACGTATGCAGATTTGACTGCTGAATAAAAACATAACTCCTTATCTATCACACACCAGCTGCAATGTTTGGATATGTAAATGGAGGGTTTGACTGGAGAGGTACTTTCACTCTGTTTAACTGAATACAATTAAAGGCTGATATCATTTGAGCTCATGTGCAGTTTGATGAGAACAGAATCTTTCTTTTGAGCAACAATCTTAAATTTCAGTATGAATGCCAACAAGAGGACACAAGTGAAAATACATCAAGCATGTTTTGCTAAAGTACAACTCTGTGCTCTTTATGTGAATCAGGAATAGCACATTACCTGAGATCAATTTAAATGGATTAGTACAAAGCATGCAGAGCACCACTGCGCATTAAAAAGAGGTAAACCTTGCTCACTGCACTGATAACCGCCATCTCTCATATTATTCTGCATCACAACCTTATTCTGTCCAGACACACACACACACACACACACACACACACACACACACACACACACACACCTATTACTACTGTTTTCACTGCGACTATTCTTCATCTTCCTCTGGTTATTCCTCTCAGACTTTCATATCTTCTTCCCTTCCTCAGAATATGCAATACATTCCTGTAAACTGTCTCATTCAGACTCATTGGAATTCGTACAAACAAATGATGAGTGAAAGACGCCATCATGAACCTATTCTAAAGCAAATGAAGAGTATTTCTTGATGTCGGGAGGGCTTCCCATAAAATATTCCTGCACATTACACAATTAAGACATTTAAAAAAAAACATTTGTGAGATATTCAATGCCTAAAGTGGAAGCGAGCTAAACCCTATGGTTATAAAGGTACAGAATGTAAAGATATAGACAAAAATAATAATAAAAAAAAAAAAAAAAAAACAACTCTGCAGCTGGTGAATTTATGTGAAATCTAGTCAGAAGTATGAGACACAATACACTGTAATCTTGTCTCATCCTCTGAATCCCCTTTATCCTCACTAGGGTCACAGGGGGTCTTTGGGGCCTAATCCAGCTACAATGGGTGAAGGTGGGGTACACCCTGTATGAGTCACCAGTTGATTGCAGGGCTGAACATATAGAGACAAACAATCACTCTCACATTCACACCTATGGACAATTTAGATTCACCAATTAACCTATGAGTGCATGTGTTTGGGTGGTGGAGAAAACGAGGAGAACATGCAAACTCCACACAGAAAGGTCTGGTGTGGGAATTGAACCACTTTCCTTCTTGCTAACTACTGCACCACCATGCTGTCCACACTGTAATCTATAAAGTGGAATTATTTCTTTTACTGTCAGAATACTCCACATCAGAAGCAGCACTTTGTTTGGTTAGAAAAGTGCTTCAAATTATGAAGGTTTTTTGGGAATGCTGGAAATTAAAACCTTTTCTGAAAAGTATTACATGATCTGTGTCATGACCTCCGTTCCAGTGACCTTTCCCCCAATTTTCCACACTCACCTGGTCCTGCACTGCGCAGCTGCAAGCCGTTCCTAATCGGTGACTATTTAAGCGGTGAGGCTTGTAGCTGCCAGTGCAGGACCATTCTTCTATGTCACCTCCATAACCCGGTCAATGTCTTCCATCTCCCCAATCACCATAACCCGGACACTCATCATCACCACGGACTCTGGCCGTTTACTCCCAGGTTGTGTCTGTCTTGTCTTTATGTTGTACTTTTGTTATTAAATTATTTTGCCCTTCAGTACTGTGCAATGGAGTCCTCCTTCACCTCACCCCGATCCGTGACAGAATGGTCCTGCCACCATCTGGACTCCGCCAGTGCTGAAGGGACCCTTTTTGTTTTAGTTTTCCCCTGTCTGTTCCGTCTAAAGTCTGTCCAGTCTTGCGTTCTGTCCCGTTCAGTGTTTCTGGCTTAAGCGTTCAGTGTTTCTGGCTTAAGCGTTCAGTGTTTCTGGCTTAAGCGTTCTGTGTTTCTGGCTTAAGCGTTCAGTGTTTCTGGCTTAAGCGTTCAGTGTTTCTGCCTTAAGCGTTCAGTGTTTCTGCCTTAAGCGTTCAGTGTTTCTGGCTTAAGCGTTTCTGAGTTTCTGGCTTAAGCGTCTTTGTGTTTCTGGCTTAAGCGTCTCTGTGTTTCTGGCTTAAGCGATCTGTGTTTCTGCCTTAAGCGATCTGTGTTTCTGCCTTAAGCGTTCTGTGTTTCTGGCTTAAGCGTTCAGTGTATCTGCCTTAAGCGTTCTGTGTTCCTGGCTTAAGCGTTCTGTGTCTCTGCGTTCTGTGTCTCTGCGTTCTGTGTCGCTTTCTAGCGTTCTGTGTCGCTTTCTAGCGTTCTGTGTCGCTTTCTAGCGTTCTGTGTCGCTTTCTAGCGTTCTGTGTTTCTGGCTTAAGCGGTCTGTGTCTCTGTCCCGTTCTGTGTTTTCTTGCCCAGTGTTCTGTGTATCTGGCTTAAGCGTTCTGTGTATCTGGCTTAAGCGTTCTGTGTATCTGGTTTAAGCGTTCTGTGTATCTGGTTTAAGCGTTCTGTGTATCTGGTTTAAGCGTTCTGTGTATCTGGTTTAAGCGTTCTGTGTATCTGGTTTGCATTCTGTGTTTTTGGCTAGCGTTCTGTGTTTTTGGCTAGCGTTCTGTGTTTTTGGCTAGCGTTCCGAGTTTCTGGCTAGCGTTCCGAGTTTCTGGCTAGCGTTCCGAGTTTCTGGCTAGCGTTCCGAGTTTCTGGCTAGCGTTCCGAGTTTCTGGCTAGCGTTCCGAGTTTCTGGCTAGCGTTCCGAGTTTCTGGCTAGCGTTCCGAGTTTCTGGCTAGCGTTCCGAGTTTCTGGCTAGCGTTCCGTGTTTCTGGCTAGCGTTCCGTGTTTCTGGCTAGCGTTCCGTGTTTCTGGCTAGCGTTCCGTGTTTCTGGCTAGCGTTCCGTGTTTCTGGCTAGCGTTCCGTGTTTCTGGCTAGCGTTCCGTGTTTCTGGCTAGCGTTCCGTGTTTCTGGCTAGCGTTCCGTGTTTCTGGCTAGCGTTCCGAGTTTCTGGCTAGCGTTCCGAGTTTCTGGCTAGCGTTCCGAGTTTCTGGCTAGCGTTCCGAGTTTCTGGCTAGCGTTCCGAGTTTCTGGCTAGCGTTCCGAGTTTCTGGCTAGCGTTCCGAGTTTCTGGCTAGCGTTCCGAGTTTCTGGCTAGCGTTCCGAGTTTCTGGCTAGCGTTCCGAGTTTCTGGCTAGCGTTCCGAGTTTCTGGCTAGCGTTCCGAGTTTCTGGCTAGCGTTCCGAGTTTCTGGCTAGCGTTCCGAGTTTCTGGCTAGCGTTCCGAGTTTCTGGCTTTTTGTCTTGTCTTCTGGCTTTTTGTCTTGTCTTCTGGCTTTTTGTCTTGTCTTCTGGCTTTTTGTCTTGTCTTCTGGCTTTTTGTCTTGTCTTCTGGCTTTTTGTCTTGTCTTCTGGCTTTTTGTCTTGTCTTCTGGCTTTTTGTCTTGTCTTCTGGCTTTTTGTCTTGTCTTCTGGCTTTTTGTCTTGTCTTCTGGCTTTTTGTCTTGTCTTCTGGCTTGTTGTCTTGTCTTCTGGCTTGTTGTCTTGTCTTCTGGCTTGTTGTCTTGTCTTCTGGCTTGTTGTCTTGTCTTCTGGCTTGTTGTCTTGTCTTCTGGCTTGTTGTCTTGTCTTCTGGCTTGTTGTCTTGTCTTCTGGCTTGTTGTCTTGTCTTCTGGCTAGTTGTCTTGTCTTCTGGCTAGTTGTCTTGTCTTCTGGCTAGTTGTCCTGTCGCCTGGCGTTGTGTCTTTTCGTCGGTCTTGGTCTGTCGTTGGTCATTTCTGTCTGTTCCTGTCCCTGACTCTTGCCCGTTGCTCGCTTCTGTCCTCTGTCCCTGCCTCTTGCCCGTTGCTCGCTTCTGTTCCCTGTCCCTGCCTGTTGCCCGTGGTTGGCTTCTGTTCCCTGTCCCTGCCTGTTGCCCGTGGTTGGCTTCTGTCCCCTGTCCCTGCCTGTTGCCCGTGGTTGGCTTCTGTTCCCTGTCCCTGCCTGTGGCCCGTGGTTGGCTTCTGTCCCCTGTCCCTGCCTGTTGCCCGTTGCCGGCTTCTGTCCCCTGTCCCTGCTTGTTGCCCGTTGCCGGCTTCTGTCCCCTGTCCCTGCCTGTTGCCCGTTGCCGGCTTCTGTCCCCTGTCCCTGCCTGTTGCCCGTTGCTGGCTTCTGTCCCCTGTCCCTGCCTGTTGCCCGTTGCCGGCTTCTGTCCCCTGTCCCTGCTTGTTGCCCGTTGCTGGCTTCTGTCCCCTGTCCTTGCTTGTTGTTCGTTTCTGCCTGCCTGTTTCCTGTCCCTGCCTGTTGCCAGTTTCTTCTTTTTGTCTTGTTCCTGTCTAGCCAGAGTCCGTGGTGACCCCACCCAATCAGTCTCCTTGGTCCTCAGTCAGACCAGTCATGTTGCTCCTGCTACCGCTCTGCCCAGAGGGTACTCCGCCCAGGGGGTTTCCACACCGCCCTGCCCAGAAGGATGCCACACCGCTCTGCCCAGAGGGTACTCCGCCAGGGGGTTTCCACACCGCCCTGCCCAGAAGGGATTCCACACCGCTCTGCCCAGAGGGTACTCCGCCCAGGGGGTTTCCACACCGCCCTGCCCAGAAGGATGCCACACCGCTCTGCCCAGAGGGTACTCCGCCAGGGGGTTTCCACACCGCCCTGCCCAGAAGGGATTCCACACCGCTCTGCCCAGAGGGTACTCCGCCCAGGGGGTTTCCACACCGCCCTGCCCAGAAGGATGCCACACCGCTCTGCCCAGAGGGTACTCCGCCAGGGGGGTTTCCACACCGCCCTGCCCAGAAGGGATTCCACACCGCTCTGCCCAGAGGGTACTCCGCCCAGGGGGTTTCTACACCGCCCTGCCCAGAAGGATGCCACACCGCTCTGCCCAGAGGGTACTCCACCAGGGGGTTTCCACACCGCCCTGCCCAGAAGGGATTCCACACCGCTCCGCCCAGAGGGTACTCCGCCCAGGGGGTTTCCACACCGCCCTGCCCAGAAGGATGCCACACCGCTCTGCCCAGAGGGTACTCCGACCAGGAGGTTACCATGCCGCCCTGCTCGGAGAAGCTCTGGACAACGGGGGGGGGGTTGTGTTTTGTTTTTTTTTTGTTTTTTAGGGGCTTCAGGAGCCGCCCCTTAGGGGGGGGGTACTGTCATGACCTCCGTTCCAGTGACCTTTCCCCCAATTTTCCACACTCACCTGGTCCTGCACTGCGCAGCTGCAAGCCGTTCCTAATCGGTGACTATTTAAGCGGTGAGGCTTGTAGCTGCCAGTGCAGGACCATTCTTCTATGTCACCTCCATAACCCGGTCAATGTCTTCCATCTCCCCAATCACCATAACCCGGACACTCATCATCACCACGGACTCTGGCCGTTTACTCCCAGGTTGTGTCTGTCTTGTCTTTATGTTGTACTTTTGTTATTAAATTATTTTGCCCTTCAGTACTGTGCAATGGAGTCCTCCTTCACCTCACCCCGATCCGTGACAATCTGACTGCCCCATTAGATATTATACCAATTGCCTCTGTGGTATGGAATTGGACAAGACACTGGACACTACACACAGGAAGGGGATTATTATAATATCCTACATAGGAAAGAAATGTATCCTACTCAGGTGGAATTAGCAAAGACCCCCGTCATTTAATCTGTTTAAACAAATCTTAAATGAAACGTTAACAGTGGACCAAGGTAAATACACCCTATAGAATGAGGTGGATCCCTTCAGGAGGATACAGGAAGCTTTTATGGACCTCTGACATACATTTTTGTTATATTACTGACATGTTGAAATATTACAAAAAAACTTAAATGAAAAATATGCTTTAACAACACTCTATAATCACTTGTTGTAGTAAATCATTTCATATGCTCCAACCTGACACCCCCCACCACCTCATAAAAAGAACATTTGACACAGGACAATCTCACCTGGGGAAACTACATATATTAGAATGCGGAAACCAAATAAATAGCCACTTTTACATAGAGATCCCAGAAAAAAAGGCAAGTTGGTGATCCCACCTTTTTTCCACTACTGACTGATTTCCACAGGTAAATCAAAGGATTAACAGAAGTGACAGCAACAATCAAAGAGTTGGTGATGCAGTGCAGCGTACACTGTGCATATAGAGATACTAACATGGTACACGCTTCATTCTACTGTATGTGTGAAAATGGCATATAGCCATAGCATCAGTGGCATGAAGCCATGGTATCCAGGCAGCTGCTGCAGAATTCATGCCACTGCATCCATAAGCATGTCTCTGAGGCACAGAAGTCGCCATCATCAAAACATCACACCATCGGAATGGAATAAGGGGACTTCCTATTACATAGCATTGTGGATGAGGTGTTACAAAGCTGAAATAAAGGTGGGACCAAATGACCCCATTATTTTCTTTATAGAGACATTCCAGAATGAAAGTGAAATATTCCCATAACGGAAGGGCTGTATAAAAGGGGCTATTTACTCTGATGAAGATCTGTCTCAGTCCCAGGACACCTCTCTCTAACACTGTTGTCAAGTGAATCAACTTCATCACAGAGTTGAAAAAAAAAAGATATAAATGAATCCGGACGCAAAAAGAAGTACTTTTCCAAACACAAACTTCAGAAAAGAACCACATTTACTAGGCTGTGGTGAGATTGTTAAGCTGTATGTTTGGGTGTGCTGGCTCAATGTTGCTAGTTATAGCCTGTCTGGTAATCAGAGACCCTTCAAAGTGGCTTTGAAGGGACTCTGGGCAGCAGCTTTTCAAGGTGGAAATGGTGGGGGTTGTTTGTGTGTCTTCACATGTGTGTGTATGTACTTCTGCATCCTCTGATGCCCTTTTGGGAGAGGAGTATTGTATAACTCCTGTGCCCTTTTGTTTACTGCCAAAGCAGATTAAGAATCCATAATGATGAGCATCTTCGACACTGTCTGCGAATGTATGTAGTGTTCACAGATTAAACAGGAGGATTAATAGCAGGGTGTTGGCACTTTAGGTAGTGAACATGAAGCTGTGACTCAAGATGGCATCTGAATTAACAGAACTGAGGAATAGGAGAGAGAATTGAATATCTCTCTTGGGGCAAAAGGATAAAAAAAATACACTTGTCCTGTTATTTTGAAGACTGACAGGATGAATACTGAGACAAGATAACTGTGAAAAACAGAAATACACCAAAATGTGAGGGTAACTTCACAAAAGGCAAAAGAAAGAACAAGAGGACAAGGTGCAGTGACAAAGATTAAACACACACACACACACACACACACACACACACACACACACACACACACACACACACACACACACACACACACACACACAATAGGCTGCTCTTGTCCACACAGACACAGATCACTTCAGTGGACCTGACTGAATTTGTTGTTGTTTTTCTTTTTCTTAACACTCTCTCCTCTGTTGAACAAACAGAACACCATCATCTACTGTCAGATAGAGGATTGGAACAAAATAACCTGGCTGTGGCATTGAGGATGCTTCAGGTGTGTGTGGGAAACACATCCTGCTGTACTTACTGTCCTTTTTTCTTCCTTTTTTTAATCCTTTTCAAGTTTCACAACTATCTGAGGCATGAAGCTGAAGCCGATGTGAATGTCTAATAATTATATACTGTAGGTATATTTGCAGTGTTGTAATAACTGCAAGACACTTTTGTAATATAACTAAATGAACGTCTCTTCCTCTTCATCAGTGTCATTCACTGCATTCAGATATTCTAATAAGTGTATTGTGGTGATTTTCTAACTTAGTGCTCTGTTAATTACAGCTTAGTGCTAATAAAAGACTGCTAGATGTGTTCTGACAGCTCACTTGGCTGCTGAGTCTCACTTTTGGGTGACTATTACATAAAATGTATTGACAACCATTTTTTTTTTTTTTATACATAGCTTCACGGTGACATCACCGCCCCTAATAAAAGTGGAAAACAACAGCGTAGCAACCACTGTGTGAACTGCACTGCACCGTCCTGCACGCTTAAAACTTCGTGTAAAATGCCCAAATCTTGTGCAGCCTTCAGGTACAATAGCTGTGATTGGATGGAAGAGAAGCTGTGTTTTTTCCATATACTGATAGAAAAGGGTGAAAAACATGCAGCATGGCTTCAGGTGCTGAGAAGAATATCTCTGGAGCCCTGGAGTCTGAAATCAAAGTGGAAGTAAAACTAAAGTAGTGCAGTGCTCTTGAGGCTGCGTGAGTGAGGGGCAGAGAAGTATTTCAAATACATTTATGTAACCTACCTCAAACAAAACATATGCTTTCAGGCTCTTATAAGTTTGCATTTTTTGTCGTGTATATATGCCAGGACTTTCGATGAGATAGTCGTACATGGCTGGCCACTTGATATTAGGCCACGTCGTGGGGTCATTTCGCCAAGAACCAGCTCTCCAATTGATCTGTGCTCATTTCTGTTCATATCAGCCTTTTGCGGAGGGCAGAAGTTTATCAAAAGTGTTGTAGGACATCGTAACAGAGCTATCTGTCTAGTGTTGCTACACTGTTATTTTCCCCTTTTAAAATTGCGGTGTGCATTACTAGGCGATGCTGTGACATCACGCGAAGCTATGTATAGTCACTAAGTTGAGCCAAAAGGAAGTCTTTGGAAAACTCCAAGCCTTTGGTAGCATTAACTTACCCATCATCCCTTGCACACATGTCCTACGTTGTCCTTTTGCTCAAAAAATGGCAAAAGGATTCAAAGCCACTGGCCAACATCTAACATTATGTCTCACTTAGCCTGTGTTTTCTTAGAACTTTAGAAACTTTTGTAGAGTCCTCATCGTCCAGATTCCAAAATAATAAGCCAGTAAAAGTTATTCAAAGTAATGCACATTTAGGTACACACAAACCACAAAACCAACAAATATATATTGCCTATATATATATTACAGTATATCACCAGCTTTATTGTGGTAGAGAACAGTGAAAGTATGATTCTTTTCAGTCAGTTGCAATTAATAATGAATCTAATCTCTGCAGGAAATGTATTGCAACACAATTTTTCATTAATTATTCAGTCACACTTATAGGACAAACATCACACAGGACTTACAGTGTCCTTGAATTCTCTGTGTTTTAATATTCATTCCACTTCTGTAACACATTATTATTCTGTGCCTCAAAACACAGGGTATAAAAGTTTTTAAAAATGTTAAAGTGTTTTTCAGGGATATAGTCATGGGTTCTTAATTGGAGTAGAGGGTCAATGTCTCCTTTTCTAGTAAATGCTCCACAGGCACTGTAGTCAATTATACTCAGCTCATTTTTTTTTTTTTTTTAGAAATTAAAGAAATTACAACCATTAAGAGTGACTAAATAATAACCAAGTTCAAAGTTTTCTTGAATGGAAAGAAAACATTAACTGAAACACACAACCCCATGAAATCTATTATTTCAGCTTCATTTCACTGAGGTCAAAAACTGAATTTTAAAGCCTTTTACTGGCCTCTAGCTATTACTTTCACAGTGCTACCCTTTTATCTGACTGATAGATGATCTAATTGGGAGAAATAATCTGTGTTTGCACACAGTCTTCTCTGACACGTGGACTGTCCACACACATTAAAGTATGCACACGGCTCATGCTCAACCTTGTATTTTCATTATTCCTCTAAAAGAATGGCACCCTAGTATTAACATCCACATTTTTCCTTGAAACATGAAAGCTAAAATAAATAATTCTTACCTGTTGTGTGCAGTCATTGCCAATTTAACAATATCCATCAGCTCAACTTGTATTTATTTCTTTCACTGAATTTTAACAAACCTGTAAAAAAATACTGCCTCTTTTATGTAAAAGCTAATCAATTATTTAAAATTCAAGTGTGCATAGAAAAAAAGCAATAACAACCACACAGTCTGCTGTTTACAGTGATTTTAGACCTGCTTATGTGCTTTAAATCACAGCTTATTGCTTTTATACAATGGCTGCATATACCTGGAGAGGTTTCATACAACTAACACAAAGTACTTCTACAGTGACATTTAGCAGAACGATTGCCAAGCAACACAAAGCTGCAGTGACACACAAATACACGTATAAGCATCTGTGTATCAGGTGATTATTAACATTTATCTGGATTAAATGTGCAATTATGGCAGTAGTTACCAGTTATTTCTGGACTCTTCTTTCCTAGTGCAGGGCTGTTTGGCTTTGAAAAGGTGTATTTTAATTGTGCAGAACAATTAGATCATACAAATCTCATCCTAGTTTGGGCACCACAAAAATGATGTGAATGAATTCAGTTTAACAGTCTCAGCTTTGTATCTTAAGTGTTTTGTCTCTTCATTTTCTCACTTTCATTTCTCCATGTCTAATTTCATTGTTTTTTGTTTTTTTTATCTCCCCCCCTTTGTCCAGTGCATCTGCTATACTGCAAATTTCAGGATCTTATGAAGTGAATTTTTCTCATCTCTTTTCAAAATATCTTATCACACTTAAAATAAGACATAATCACTGACAGAGCAATGTTTCAGTGATATATGAAGAACTTATTTTTAGACAATACATCTTGAAAATTTTCACTTCACGATTTTTTTTTTTTTGGGGGGGGGGGGGGGGGGGGGGGGGCAAAGTGGGCCAGACCAGTAAATTAATAGCTTTACAACATACAAATAATGACAACTGCAAATGTGGTTGTCTTTGTTTTATTGCAAAAAAACCCCATTCAATTATGAAAATACTTTTACAAACTATCCAACCAAAAAACTTGTGTGTCACACACAACAAACCGTCCCTTCGCAAACATTTTATCTGATTTTTCCTATCTCTTATCTTTATGAAAACACATTTTTGATGACTGTGACCTTTGACCTGCATTCAATAAAATTTAACATGATCTATTCTGGATCACCTTGCACCTTTCCTGAAAATGTCATGAAATTGGGTTCAGTAGTTTTTGCATCAAGTTGTTGAAAAACTAACAAACAAGTGGTTCCAGGCACAACGAACCCTGCCCCCTTGCACATATTTGACCTGATTTTCCCAAAAACAAAATTTTTTGGGTGACTGAGACATTGACCTTTGACCTACATTCACCAAAATTTATTGGGATGTATTCTGGGCCACATCGCACCTTTTCTGAAAATTTCATGGAAATTGGTCCCGTAGTTTTTGAATTGAACTGCTTAAAAAAAAAAACTGACTCAAAACTGACCAAAAAACTGACTCAAACACAGTACCCCTCTCCCTTCAGGGGCCAGGGTACTGAATGTCATGTTACCATTCTATGCCATACCTTCAATTTGCTCCCACTGTCAGTCAGGTGATCGTCATGGATATCTCCATCCTGCATTGAGCTTTTCTGCTGACTAGTGCCCCTTACAGGTTTGGAGCACTTCTGTTATAGTGGCTCATTAGACAGCATTTTTATTTACAGATGTTTTCTTGGTTTACATTGTTCCTCTGTTTGCAGAGCATTTGATGATTATGCATGTGTTTTTGTTTCTTGTGGTGCGTGTTTTCATTTGCATCATGTTCCTCTTTTTGCACCTCCTTTATACTTTATGCATCGTTTCTGTACTTGCAACTGTTTTTTCTAACTAAGATGCATTGGGCTGTTGCAGTGTGTTTGGTATTTGTCAGCCACTGTACATTTTCCTTATTTGAAAATATGTTATGTCATGTTACTAAAACAGATTTTTTTCCCACTATCAAACGTAAGATCTGAGAGGTATGAGAGAAGATATGAACAGCACATGCAACTTCAAATCAACCCATCATCTGCTCTGCTACAGATTCACCCAACCATGTGATAGGCCTATACATATCAAGTCTTTGGATCTGTTAGTGTGTGTGTAGGTGTAAACAGGTGGAATTGTGGGTAATGACATTGTGTCTCCAGGGACAGATGCGATGGCTGACATCAAGCTGAACTCTCCGACCTCGAGTTGAACTTCCCCCTAAGGCTCATGGTTCAACAGTCAGTTTAATACCAGCCATCATATAATCATGTCTGCCTATTGTATATTATAATATCCTCATTTTTTAAAATGAGAAGAGTCTGAATAACACTGGAAAAAGATCAGGCTCCAAGACTCAGCTGTATGAACCCATTATTTGTTTCTACTGTATTACCTACGTATGTACATTTACTATAGCACTTTAAAAAAAAATACTTAATGAGGTTTTATTTAGGTTTTATTACACTTTAGTCAAGATCAAGATTTAAAAACTGTCAGTAAAAATCACCAAAATAATCCTTATATAATAATCCTGATAACCAAACTCAAATGTAATAATCCAAACCCTTATGATGTTATTTCTAAACATACACATACTTAGCCTATCTGCGCTATCCCTATTAATTACATGTATAGGTCTAGTCATGCTTCATAGTCAGAGGAGGCGGGGCTAAAAGGTTGTCTTTCAAATCCTCTGTGTGCAATAGGACGGTATTACAACCAAGTAATATTTAGGATAATGTAGTTAGGTAGATGCTGGAAAGTTCGCGGAGGAGTCCGGAGAAAGTTATGAATGACTAAACAAAATGGTGGATTATGGAGCTTAACGACTGTGTGTGTGTGTGTGTGTGTGTTGGGGGGGAGGGCACCGTCAGCCACAGACTGATTTCCCTTCAGTCCACAACTGAACACAAGAGGTCCTTCCTTCCAGCTGCCATTAGATTTTTTAATACTGCTGAGCAATAATTTATTGTGTTCGGTGCATACTTACAGATGTTTTATCATCACCTTACTGTACAGATTATTTATATACTTATACATATTTTTTATTGCTTGTCTTGTACCTTCATTGTTGGTTGTTTACTGATGTTGTAACCATATAATTTTCTGCAAGAAACAATAAAGTATCTATAATGTCATTATCATCACCTACATTAAAGATCTGTTTAGAAATAGACTGAACTTATATAACCCTTTTCCACCTTCATGGTGTTCAAAGTGCTTTACATTAGTCTCACATTCACCCATTCACACACAAACACATACACACACACACACACACACACTCATACATCAGTAAGCAGCTGCTTACAGACTGACTGGGAGCAATTTAGGGTTCTGTGTCTCGCCTATGGACACTTTGACATGTGGACAGCCAGAGCCAGGATATGAACCGCTGACCCTTCAGTCATTGGTCAAACTGCTCTACCAACTGAATCACAGCTGTCACAAATGAGAAAGAGAACGGCCATAGTTTAGTCTAAACTATGGATTATAAAATTGCAGCTGATTTTGCTTGTAATTTAGCTTTATGTTGATTTTTTTTTTTTTTTAGTTTAGAGCAAATTTTTATTTGCATTTTATTTAACGAAATAATATGTCACTACAAGTATTAGTTGAAGTTTTTTTTTTAAAACTACAATCATCCTGCTTCTGACACATATCAACACCCACACACTGTTCATGTATAAAAACACACATTCTGTCTATAGTTTGTGACATCACTGTCCAATCAGCCTTGAAGATAAAACCCATCACCTCTTCTTCCAGTGAAAGCATCTGACAAGGGCAAGAATATAAAAACTAAATGTGTTTATATCTGTCTCCTTCTATGGTACAGTGTGTGTGAGAGAGGCCCCCTTAAGAAATACTGAGTGACTCCAGATACAAAGTCTCAGGTGGCAGGGAAAGATAAAATATTAAAAAAAAAAAAAACAAGTTGATCTGATGATGCAAAGTATGTTATTAATGACTCTCATGTACAACAAAGAGAGTTAGGGTCACACTAGCATGTTTTAGTGTTAATAGTGCTCACAATATTAAACCTTGTTATGTCTTAACCTTGGTGACACTGGTTTATAAGTGAAATAAGTTAGTAAATAATACGTTTTAAGAATAAAACTAATGAAATGTTACTACATGTGTGTTACTGATAAAGAAAACTCAACTCTTAAATGCTGGTTGGTTCAAGTTTCTAAGATAAGTCATGTGAAATTCTGAGAATGAACAAGAGAATAGGTTTTAGTCCAAAGGAATATCAGTCTCAGATCTACCACAAAGAACTAGAAAGAACTTATAAAGTGAATGGAGTTCTTTCTAGAGGAATATTTACAAATCCACTGTATACATTTACATAAACTAGCATATATGTGGAATAACATACCATCATATATATTAAAAACATGAGCTAACCAGCACTAAAGCCATTTGTTTTCTGATTCATCTTATTAAAGTATGTCAGATTTAGCACATTTAATGTCTGAAGCAGATACTTTCTAAAAAAAATGTTAGCTTGGATTTTTAGATTCTGCCATAAGGAACCTGACACCACTGCATGGTTTAAATCAGTGTTAAGATAAACATCATTACAGAGTTTGGCTAGGTCATTTTCTCTTTGAAGAATAATTCATCACATACTTTTGCTTTTGTCAAGGAGAAAAATCCCACTGAGAAACATAAATGAAACATAATAAATCGACATCCTTTGAATTTCTCTGAGCAAAGAGACAATGGTTTCTGCTGAATTCAACATCAAAATAATTGATAAAACTCTTGCATAAAGAAAAATTACATTTCTGGTTAGATATGCTGGTCATAGTTGCACTGTTGTGACTGATCACATATATATTTTTTAATGGCTCTAGTTACATGATTTCACTTCTTGCATAGTGAGAATAAGAGAATATAGTTTGCATTTCTACTTGTGTCAGTATACGACATATTTAAATAACACTTATGCTTCTTTACTTCATAGTTTATATTAAGAAGATGCAAAATTGGAGGGCTTTGCAGTTGAAAAGGCTGTGGAACGAACCACCGCTGTGACAGCTGACAAACTGTGTGTGTGTTTGTGTGTATGTGTGCTATCTGCCAGCAGTTCTGTGTCCCAAAGATACCGGGCAATGTTGCCAGGCGACAGGTACCAATTGTGTTGAGTTTCCGTGGAGACGGTAGAGAGGGTGGGGCTTTGATGAGAAGAACACAGTGTTTCTGACTCTCTCACATCTTCACACACACACACACTCACACAGACACACACAGACACACACACACACACACACATACACACACACACACACACACACACACACACACACACATTGTTAAACAATGAGCCACATTAAAGAGTGCAGCAGCACATGTGAACGCGGCTCAGTTTAACGCCTGCTCATGTAACTGATAATAGCTGAAACATAAGATGATCATGCACACGCATACACTCACTATCAGATGTGACACAATATATTATCTTGACATGCAAATAGATCCCTCTAAACTTCAAACAGAAATTATATACTGAAATTCAACTGCCACTAACACTAATAGGTCTACAGTAAACTGTGTAAAGTATAACCTGGTTTTAAGTGGTAACCTGGGTATAAAAGAGATTATAAAAAGGGAATTATATTCTTAAATATCCTTTGACTATATGTTTCTAAACACTGGCCACCATTTTCTTTCATTCGTAAAATTATTTTGCAAGAATGTCAAAAAGTTTCCACCAGAAGCAGGAGAGGAAAAATTAAAATCAGTTAAACATGTGAATGCATCAATTTTGTGTCACATATAAAACCTTTAAAACACAAATGATGTTACCGATGACAGCTAAGTAAATGTACGTGTGTTCAACTTGTATGTTTTTATTAAAATATGCATGAATGAATATTTGGTAAAAAAAAAAAAAAAAAAAAAGGCTGAAATGGCACAAAGCATCACCACTTCCATTGTCTTCATTTACAAATACCTATTATTATTTCCATATCATGAATGTGCAGATAAAACTGACATCTAGCCTGGATGAAAGTTGGAGGAATAGATCTGTCCACCTATCGCCTTGCTGGTAATAGTCCTGTAAGCTCTGTTTATTGTCTGAACACTGCAAAGCTAATTTAAACCATTCATTAGCAGCAGAAATAGACTCTAATGTTGAAGATGTGATGGCAATAATACACCGCTCAAGTGTCATTTTACATCTTTCTCATGGAGTTTATCATTACAGCTGGTGATGAATCAAGCTGTTTAAGAGATGAAGAAGGTACCGTGATGAGTTTTCCATCACATCTATATCCAGATTTCAGTTACTATTCAGTATTCACATGGTCTTGCAGACTTAAGCCTGACCAAGTATGGTAAGAAGACTGCACGAATAATTCTATTTTACAATGCTACAACCTCTTTTCCTGCTGATGGACACTTAGGGAACAGTGAACTCAACGATCCACAGCTGCCCATATTCATATTATTTTGTTCCTTGCTTTTATTTTCATGTCCTATATAACCACCACTAATGGAACGTGGGTCCTGATATGAATGAGACCCTTAATATCACAGTGTTAGCGGAAGTTTATTACCAATGCCGGGTTCATATCTGCATCTGAGAGGGATTATATAAGAGATGAACACATGTCTGGGTTTGTTCACTTGTGTGTTTTCTGACAGACTCCGTGTTAATGATACACAGCTGTGAAAAGACATCTAGAAATGATGTCGTTAGTGGCATTTAAGCCCTTAACGCCTACTGTCTCAAATATGCAACATACAAAAAAAAAAAAATCTATCGGTTGTATGTGGTAGGATCAAATTGATTATCTCCAATTAATTTAACATTTACTTTTTCTCAGGGCTGTCAAATAATTACAAATTTTAATAAGATTAATCATATGGTTGCTTTAGTTTGGATTAATCATGATTAAAACAATTTATATTGGTCGACTGTTACGTCTAAGGTTTCGTTTTTTTGTACACAAATTTCTCACAAAATGCAAAAAAATCCATAAAGAAACACAAAATGTGGAGAAAAAATATACAAAACATCCTAGTCTAATAAAATTCACAAGACAACTTGCATAACAAGTGATATCCACATATACACAATATATGTAAATATATGAATATATATTTAATTAACATGTTTATTCAACATCATCAGCAGTTTCAACAAAACAACTGCAATCAACTGTTCCATTTAATTGTGTTAAAATGTTTAGTCAGATTAATCATGATGATGGATTAATATATGTTAATGCTTTGATTTTGACAGTCCTAGTTTTTATATACACTTAGATTTAAATTCAGGTGTTAAGGGCAAATTGGAGAAAATTATATTGGATTTGTATTGCAACACAGTCACTTTAATTTAGTTTGAGTGTTAATCTGTACTGATATTGGTTTTTAATGTCAAAGAAAATACATCACCTCTCACTTTAGACTAAAGTCAAGGCCAAATGTTTTATTTATTTAATTTCACTTACTTTATAACTCTTTATGTACCAAGGATTAATTTTTAAAGGCGACATATCATGCAAAATGTCCTTTTTAATGTCTTAACAACACAAATATATATTGTCTGTGTGTGAGGAGAGCCTTAAATTATGAAAAAAAAACATCCACTCTCCTTTTCCTCCTGATCCATCTCTTATTGGTGGGTGTTGAAACGCTCCGTTTTGGATTTTCTACGTATCATACATCACATGCATGGATTCATTTGAAGCCCCACCCATAACCACCTCTGCTTAGAGATCTGCTATTATCCTCTGTCAGTAGCCCTGGTGTGCATCTGGGTGTGCGGTTGGTCTGACTGGTTGACTAACTGGACGTGAATGCACACCGGGGCTGTTAACAGACCAGAACCTGAAGGCACCGGAGTTGATTCTTTCCAGCTGATTTTATTTCATCAGTGTCTTTGCCTCTTTTTCTTTTCAGTTTCCATTGCTATCTTTCTACTTTTCTTCTATTGGTAGCATGTGGAAGAGAGCGGCACAGTCGGCTGTGGCTCATTTGATGAAAGCATGAGGCAGTAAAACTGAGCATTTTGAAAAGGTCTGTTTCTCCAGGTTGAAGAGGCTGCTGTATCTCTTCATCAATGTGATATTTTGACCAAAGCATGTCACAGACAGGTCGCTGAGACACCAGGGAACTGTGTTCACTGTGGAAAATGGGAATGATATGTCCCCTTTAATGTCCTTCTGTTTTAGAGTTGGTGCTTTAAACCATCAGGAAATGGCTCACAGTATAATATAGGAAAAAGATAAAGTTGTTAGAACAATGTCAGAAAGGTAAAAATGTGTTTACTCACAGCTACAAGTACAGCTACTTGTGTGGAAAATATACTCTGATAAAAGTAGAAGTACTGATTGAATTCCTCTACTTAAGTACAAGTTAAAAAAAAAAAAAAGTAGAACTTGTCAAATGTAATAAACTCCAAAAGTAAAAAGTAAAACTGCATTTTTCCCATGAATGCAATAATACTTATTTAACCAGGAAATTTTTTTTTCAAAAAATATCCAAAATAAAGCCTTTAAAACTGAGTTTTTGATGTTTTTGATCAAGTCACAGTTACTAAGGTTTTTTCTGGATATGGACAGGAAATTTAGGGGGAAAAAATTAGAATTGAGATAAAAAGTAATCATGAGATTAAAAATAGTTAGAAATATGAGATAAAAAAAATACATAATTTTAAGATAAAAAGTCAAAATTGTCAGACAAAAAGTGAAAATTAGGATATAAAATTCAAAATTGTGAGATAAAAAGTCATATAAGTATGATATATAAAATCATAGTTTCTCTCCTCCACTGACTTATTGTTCATACTGTCACATCTGCTTAGTTTGAAAAACTACTCTGAGAATGTAAAGAGTATAAAGTACAGATATTTACGCAAAAATTTAAGGAGTAAAAGTAAAAAGTTGCCAGAAAAATAAATAAGTAAAGTGCAGATACCTAAAAAAATCCAAAATAATTTTTGCTAGGAATCTTAAAAAAAACATCAACATTTTATGATGATTTTCTTTTGAATGCCATCTATGACAAGTACACAGTAAATTTTGCAGTGTTAAATCAACACTTAGAGAGTTTATTTAACTTCTTCTAGAGTGAATTTGGTCCCATTTTCTCCAAATTAACACTGCAAAATTTACAGTGTATCTGCATACATTACTTTGGAGTAATCAGTCAGGTTTAACAGTTTGCACATTCTCTCTTTTTATGACACAACTGCATTAACATCACAAATATTTAGTAAACATTCCTAAAGAATTGAGGGTTGTTTTTTTTTGCTGAACTTTGGAGCTTAAAATTCTAGTTATACAAATTGACCTCAAAAGCCCCACAGCGACCTCGAAAAAAGGCACAAAATATGATTAGATGAAATTATAAAATGGCCTCCTTCACACTCACTCCAAACTCACGTAACAAATTGCACTGTGAGACCACTCATCAGCTTCATTTATATTCACAAAATAACATTTCCCCCCTCTAATTCTGAGGACAATATTCCTGCTGAGCTGTTTTGTATGAACATATAACAGCTCACAGAAACACAAATCAGTAAGTCTTGCCAAACCTCTGTAATCATGAGTCTTGGAATAGAGCTAATAATCAAGCACTCGTTCCTCCGAGGCTTGATAAACTATTGGAAACTGTGTTTACTGGGTGCACAAGTGTGTGTGTTAATGCATGCACATCCCAATGTTTATATAAGACCCTGCAAACACATGTTAGCTCAGATACACAGCAATCAGAATATGAACTAAATAGGAACATGAGTCACATGGGCCACAGCAAACACTCTCCACGGCTTGTGTCCTTTTTGCATATCTTGGCCCTGACCCAATCACAGCATTAATGGCTCATTAGGAAGTAGTTAAGCGGTAAAAGGAAGTTGATGATTAACACCCACTGACCCCTACCCTTTTACCACATTCTGCTGTCACCATAGTAACCTTGGTACACAGGCTCACTGGTGGCAAAGTTCAGGGTCTGGTCACAATATTAGAAAAGCAAGTGCCTAAAATACCACAATGGGTGAACATTCTTCTGTATGGTAGTTGGAGTTGTACTTTGCCTCGGTCTCCTAGCAACCAGAGGGCAAAGGTGGGGTACACCTTTGACATGTTGCCAGTTCATCACAGGGCTTTAAGTATTTATATATTAAATAATGTATCATTGTAAACCAGGGGTCTCAAACATGTGGCCCAGAGGCCAAATGTGGTCAATCAAAGGTTCCAATCCAGCCCCTGGGATCAATTTGCAAAGTGCTATAATTCCACAGTCAAAGCTGTGTTATGACCCCTGGTCATTGTGTACACTGCTGGTCAAACGTTTTAGAACACCCTGATTTTTCCAGTTTCCAGTAGTTCAAGTAAAATGGACAGATTCAAACGTGAACTGCTAGAGGTAAAACAAATCTGAAAAATAATGTTTTTAAAGGTTTTTTTCATATTTTCTAAAAAAGTTTTTTAAAGTGTTTTTTGAGGATGTTTTAAAAAAAAAATTAAAGGGTTTCATAAAAAAAATTTTAAGGGTGTTTTAAAGGTTTTAAAGTTTAGTTTAGGGTTTTTAATGGTTTTTCTAAGGGTTTTCTGTTCAAGAGTAATTTATGTTTGTTGTTTTTATTCCACCCTCCCTGATACCTTTTGTTAAAATAAATATTTGAATTGGACTTTAGGTGTGTAAATTGTGATTGTTGTGTGGAAGCAGGAGGGCAGTAGTTTTGTGTTACACCCTAGTTCCCCTCGCCTGGGGTGTAACCAGGGTTATTAACTCCCTGAAGCCCAAAAGAGGGACAGTTTCAACCCAAATGCGAAACTTTTCCCCCAGCCCTATCTGCACTGCCCCACACCAGAAATCATGACATTTCCTTTTCCAGACCACAATCAATATAATTTTGTTAAATTAATTACGCATGAGCAAAACTGTATTGTATTTCAGTAATAGTTTAAAAAAACAAATCAAAACTACAAGTATCTCTAATATTTCTCTGCTTTAGGCCTGAACCAACTACTGTCACATATTCTATTTGAAGGGAATATCTTGAAGGAGAAGCAAAGACAGAACTGTATGCAAGTTTTTTTTTTTTATTATTAAAACTTAAGAGAGTATGTTGATGGTCTGCATCTTTCCAGCATGGCATGGTCCTCCTCTTAGTCTTGTTAAGCCTGGTGGTAGGACTCCTAGGGAAGCCCACAGTAAATATATCAGTAAATATATCAGTACATTAATCCACATGATGACACCCCAAAACTACACCAGGGTTAGTACAGGTGATTCAGTCCTTGGTGATCTGATGTAAAAATCCAGACAAGACAACACGTAACAAGCAAGTTTATCAACAATTCACTGAGCAGACTACATGGAAGTAACGCTATGATTTTATCCTGTAATGGAAACACTCTCCAGGAATAATGGAGTCAAGCTGAGCCGAGTTGAGTTGGTACTAAATGTGGAATTATACAGCGAATCTTACATTAATTTTACACAAATTCCACTGCAGTTCAACTGTACTCCTCTGCTCCATGCAAGTTTATGTTGCTTGGTAGTTGTCCCCCCATGACCCTCTGTCCCCTATGTCTAGGGCAGGTTATTCAAATGAAAGTTATAACAGCTGGGGGAGTTTTACCCAGTTGACATTTTTCTAAAAGATATTAACTTTATTGAAAGAAAATTTCTGGTATAAAAAGAACACGCTCTAATATGAGCTTGATTTGATTTATTTAACTCCTTCATGCATTAATTATTAAATAACAGTTGGGGTTTTTGTTAACTGAGTTGCTTTTTAAACACCAATTTCTTGAACATTTTGTCTGTCACATGTCTGCTATTTGGTTTATGGGTTTAAATGGGAATGAATATAGACTTCACTCATGTATGAAAAGATAAAATGAGGGGAGAAAATAGTGTTATTACAGAGCCTTTCATAAAATATTCTAAGAAAGAAATTAGGTATGAAAATATGAGGACTGATTATGAATAGAGACTGTGCTTCAATGGCTTCAACATCATTTTTGGATCAAGAAAATGTTTTGACTCAGATTCACAAAAATATAAAAAATAAATAAATAATATAAATAAGTCAAATATATATTTCATAACTGAGGAGCCAAGTAGATCAATGTTGCGCCTCTGTGATTTGATGTAAGTTAGGATTATTTATACATTTTGCACAAAAATGCCCCATCACTATACAAATAATACTTATTGCATAAACCTAATTCACCAAATAGCAACATTTACCACCTGCAGTTTAGCTGGTTGTGCTCGTATGCAAACAAACTCACCTCTGACTCTCTCTCTCTCTCTCTCTCTCTCTCTCTCTGTATTTCTGTTTTTATTCAAGTCTTTGAGTTTGTGAGGCTTGAATGATATAATACTGAATTATCATTTTGCTGACATCAAGTGTAAAATCTTAGATAGGGATCAGATCAGTATGTATGCTATCTCTGGGTTTTCTCCCTAACATTGAACAGACTCACTTACTCTGTAAACCTAGAATATGAAAGCTGCAGAACACACAACATGAAAGAGTAAGTTTACCTCCGTTCCAAGTCTAAATCCAACCACAGTTGGAAAAAGGCTGATTAGTCATGGCATGTCCAGGTGCATATGTGTGACAGGAATAGTTCAGGGACATCTGTGTGACACTAATGCACAATCATATGAGGGTCTGAAAGTGACTGCGTGAGCTTTTGTATTGCTGTCGCCACCTGCTAAAAAAAAAACACAGAAAAATCAATACCTATTTAAGGTAAGCTATATTTATTAGGATATTGTTCCCGCTTTTTCTGCTGTAATGCCCTCCTTTTCCTAGGAACTGAAGCCCTGATAACATTTACCCTACAAGAGTCCCCAAACAAAAAAGAACATTTATGCAGCTTGTTGCATTCAAACAAAAATGTGCTGTATTATCACCAGGACTAAAGTGTTTCACTAGTCAAGTGGGGGCAGCCATAGCTTAGTTGGTAGAGCAGCTCCTCCAATAACGGAAGGGTTTGAATCAAGCCCTTGTCAGCCTTCCTTACCTTCTGTATGAATGTTGAGTGGGGGTTGGAGGGACCGTTTAGACAGCCACCAGAATGAGAGTGAATGAATAATGGGTCAATAATGAAGCACTTTGGGTGCTTAGAAAAGTGAAAAGTGCTATATAATTTTAATCAATTATTATTATTAACAGAGGTGGTCTAAGTACTAGCTGCTTATGTGAAAAAATACTCTGGTAAAAATAGAAGTACTGATTCAACTCCTTTTCTGAAGTAAAAGTAAAAAAGTACAACTTCTCATTTGTTATAAAGTAAAAAAGTCAAAAGTAAAACTGCATTTTTTGCTATGGATGAAATAATACTTATTTAAGCAAGAAAAAATAGAAAAAAATCAAACACATCTAAAAATACAGCCTTTAAAAGTGAGTTGGTGTGCAGATGATATGTTTTATTGGGTCATAGCACTGAGTTTGTACACAGGACATTTAGGACATTTAGCTGCAAAAGACTGTTATAACTTTGGGATATTTGGGTACCTCTATTACAGGCCATGATTTGTCCTTGGCTGATATGGTCACCATTAGCACTTTGAGTGAGGCCCTGGTACCAGCAAACGTCTCTCCTTTATTTGTTATTGTTGTTTCTTCTACAAGTTTTGATGTTTACTTAGAGCCTAGTGTTCCTAAAACTGAGCAGTAGTTAGAGTGAAGGATGGCACCACCATGGGTTGGGTTCTCAATCTCACATGAGTGGAGGTTGAACTGAGGCAAGGACTACACTTGGGGTAGTTCTGCCCTCTCAACAGCTCCGATGTCACCCTCCTTTATAACACTGGGGAGGCCAGTGCCTCCTCGTCACCACCTGCTGCACCTCTTATGAACCTGGAAGGTTCACCAACTACCGCTCAATAACATGTACAGTAGAGTTGCCATCTTTGCTACAGAAACGTAAGGGTGTTTTCAGCCACTGGTGTGTGCACACAGGTGGAACATTCCATTTGAATGGGGTTTTACTCTTCTATTAAGCAACATGTTTACTGGGTGTCCACTGAGAAATGGGCAGAAATTAATCGTCAGGTGGCTGGGCTTCTTGCTGGTGAACTGAAAAGCACATCTTTCCAACATTGAAAAGTCTGTTACACGAGCAACTGTGTCACAAAATTAGAGTGACCTCTCATAGGCCCAAAGCTTTTGGCAGCAGTATGTCATTATAACAAAATCTTTCATAAATGGGTTCCTAAAATGGAACCACTTCTGTGCAATGAGCAGATGCAACTCATTCTGTCTGGATTTGCCCTTAAATGTATGAACTACTGCTGGGTTTTCTTTCTCTGAAAAGCAACATATGGTCTGATTGCCTGCAGTGGTAACACAAACCCAACCAACACTACATCTTTTTTCAGTGAAGCAAAAGCATGTTGGTGTTTGTCTACAATCAGTAGGAGGCAGAATAGAAAACATACAACAAAGTGAAAGGAAAGACAAAATATCAAAGGTATTGAGCGCATGTTTTTTCTATTAAAACATTATGGTGCCCACTGCTTTGGCGTCAAACAGTGCTTACTGAATGGCCTATCAAAGAAATCATATTACAACCTCAACCTTATCAATTGGTTCCTTTAAACATGAGGGGAAAAAAGACAACTAAAGTAATAATCACAAGTGCTGTGAGAAAGTTTGTGGATGCTCAGCCGTGACAGATTCCTTGAGAATGATATCAAGAATTTTCCAACTGTAATTCTCTGATGAGGCACCATGGGGAGAAGTGGTGCAGAAGCAATAAAACATAGAGAACAAAGATGAAACCCTCAGAACAGAAGCTATTTATTTAAGCTGCAGCGCCTGATAGTCTTTTGGGTGTCACTAGGCAAAACACATCCATGATTAAATTTCAGTGTATTGTAATCCAACCTGTCTGAGTAGGAAAAAAAAGAATCAAATCCACTTGTCTGGAGTTTTAAGGCTATAGAAAAGCAGCAATCTTGGGTTTCCTGCTTTACTGTGTCACTATGACCACTCCAGTAACCACCTACTAAGTTTTTTTCCCCCTAATAAAAAAACTTTTAGTCCATGTCATCAATTTTCAACCGCAACGGTTTACATTGAGTTCTATCTGGTTCTGTGTATGTTTTAATTGACACTACAAAAATACCATCCGACTTTGGGCATGTTAACCAAGTTAGAATATGTGCTTCATATGGGCAAGAGAAAGGTACATTCTGACATGATCTTCCATATTCACCCTCCTTTACCTTTAATTTTGAATTCATTTGGAAAACAAAGTCAAAATTGAAAAAGTGGTCTTGAAGTAATGTAAGTAATGCGATTAATTTTTTTTCAGATTTTCAAGAAATTTTCAGCAATTCATCATAATCTAAAATACTATTGCATTTTAGTGATATTGTATACTCATGATCATAAAGCTCTGATCATATTCAACTGCTGGTGGCTTTCAGATGTCTGACAGTGGAAATACAAAATATTTTTTATGCTAATATAACAAGTACAAAAATGCTGCAGGCCCTTAGTGGGTATGTTGGAGAATTTACAATATCAGAAAGCTGCAGATAATAGTTATATTATACACATTTTTCATAGTTAATATTTGTTTCTGTCTTTAATGATCATACTTATAGTTCTGTTTATCATCATTTGTGTTATTTACCCTTGCATTGGTCATGAATGAAGTGATGATTTGCACTTGCTTCAAAACAGAAGCCAAATTATATTACTATCTCTGACTGTTTAGAAAAAGTCTCCTCTTGCCACAATATTTTTGGTTCATTATATGACTATGGCAGGATAAATGAGTCTATGACGGGCCACCACAGTCTATATAATTAAATGTTGGAAGTGTTAGACAGTGCTTTCCACCTCCATCATTGAAACATCAAATATTGGAAGAATCAAGGCTCACTCCTCTAGTAGAGTTCACACATTTCTTAAATAAATGTCAAGCGGTATTTATGCTGTTCTGCAGGCGTACAGTCTCTAAGCACTCAAACAAACGTATATTTCCTTTAACCTTTAATCTGTTTATGTTTGCGATTGTTTTCTGTCAATTAAAAAAAAAAAACTGAGAAAAATCAAGAAAATCTTTAAAAACAAATCCCCAATGCATTATTTTTATTAAAGGGATCTGACTACCTATGTTTATATAATAAATCAATGCTGTCAGCACACAAGTAATTATCTGTCTGGACATCGGTGGTCTTATACCAACAACAATAGATTCAGCAACAGAACTGATAGCCATAAAATCATCTCAACAACCTACAGTGCTGACTGACTTACTGTGTCTGTTTATTAAACTATCACCACAAAAAGACGAAAATGATAAAAGAAAAGACAAAGACATGAGACAGAGATGGAATAAGACTTATCTTGGGCATCTGCTCATGACTGGAATAAAAAGAAATGGAATGTGTTAACTACACCCACTGTTACTTTTTTGCCGGTGGAATACACACATAAATATACAATTATACAAACAGCACAGTAATCAGACTGCTGCTTTATGCATGTCTAGCCTTGTTCTGGCACCGGTGACAAGGCTTTTATGTATTACATTCCTTTTTTTGAACACTGAAAAAAAATGCTTGCTCTTAGCTCTTGGAGACCATTTGTTGAATGCAAATAGAGCTACGCTTATTTCTGTACCATCATAGAACAGAGGGTGAATAAATAGCAATACTGCAGTAGTATTATATGCTCTTAGTGTTGTAATTACAGAATGGCATTTTAGCCACTTGGTGTGAAAACCTATATGCATCCTAAATTATTTACACTTTCAAACTAAATAAGAGCAAAACTTAAATGTTGGAGATGAAAGATTTTGTTTTAATAATTATAACCAACTTATAACAAAAGGTTTTACTCTGTTACACCATAACATGAGATGAGACACTGTAAAGGCCATTTCATCAGCGGTCATCATGAACATATTTTTGTTTTTTTTAGAAGTGATGGATGCAAATTGATGGTACTGTACTGATGTTTTTTGTTTTTTTTTCAAAACAAGCCAGCAGCCTCATGAAATGGCTCCCACTGTGCAGCACCCGAGAACAAATTCAACTCATTAAATATAAGGGAAGACCATGGTCACAAGCACTGATAGAAGAATCAACCTAGTGTACACTGGTCAAAGAAAAATATAGTTCATTTATTTTTTCTTTGTATCTACCACAAGTACATTAATAATGGAACAGATATCAACTGGAAGCTACACCGTACCCTCATATACAGGGTCTGATCATGAAACAAGAGCTGCTGCTGGGCAACAGGTGGAGAATGTGTTTGATTACTGAGGGAGGGGCCTGTGACCATCCTGAAGTGGACTGGACCTCCGCCACCATCTCCACTTCAAGTGAGCAGAAGAGAGGGTCAGAGTTCAGGAATGGGGAGGTGGGTTGTGCTTGTGCAAAATGCCAGATTAGTAGGTATGGCTTTAAAGGCAGACAGTGTAGAGGAGTTTAAAAGGTAATAACTAATAACACTTATTATACAGAAATATGCAATTAATACATTATTCACAATAGAGTTAGATAGAACAAAAAATATCCATAACTAGACTTTATTAACACTACACTAAAGTGTCTGCTTCAGAATTTAAATGTGCTAAATCTTACATACTTTAATGAGATGAATAATAATTTAAAAAAAAAAAGACTTTAGTGCTGGTTAGTTCAGGTTTTTAATATTACACACATACGGTGGTTTATGTATATGTATACAATGAATTAGTAAATATTCCACTAGAAAGAACCTGTAAAGTGAATGGATCATAATGTGCAGACAGTGTTTTGAAGTAGATCTACCAGATCTGGTAGATCTGGTAGATCTGATAGATCTGACATCAATATTCATTTGGACTAAAACCTATTCTCTTGTTAATTCTAAGAATTTTACATTTTGATCCCAGACTTATCTTGGAAACTTGAGTCAACCATCATTTAATGTTACACATATGGTAACATTTCATTAGTTTTATTTCAGAAGCATGTTACTTGTAGATCAGTGTGATTAGCATTTTGGTTCAGAAGGAATTAGAGTGTTTTCAGTATTTTCATCAGAGTAAATTTTTACATCAAATGAACAAACACAGCTGATAGTTAGTTAGTTAGTTAGTTAGTTAGTTAGTTAGTTAGTTAGTTAGTTAGTTAGTTAGTTAGTTAGTTAGTTAGTTAGTTAGTTAGGGGTTAAACTAGAGACCTTATTATTCTATATTATTATCATTTTCATTATCATTATCATTATCATTATCATTATCATTATTATTATTATTAGACTTACCACTACACCACCATGTCTTGTGATTTTTTTCTTCATTTCTTCACAAATCAACATTTCTCGCAAAATCAGGACATTAATAAAAATGCAGTATTAATAATAATAATAATAATAATAATAATAAGGTATATGTATATTATATTTAATCAATCAGACAAATCTGTTCATAGATGCTGCTCTGCCATTTGTCACTTGTTCTGTCAAGGTTCATTTTCTGATAACGTTTATGTGAAGGCTGAAGTTACACAAGTTAGAAGTGGATCTTTTTTTAAGACAGATGAGGAGTGAAAAGGAGAACAATGTCTGTGAAGGGCCCCCATGCTAACCTTTTGGACCCTGATTATTATTTCAATTCATTACACTCATCTAATTTTCCGTCTCCTTCTTCTTTTTATTTTATTTGTCTGAAATCTCAAATGAGATCTCACGAGACATATCCTTCTTGAATGGTTCGTCATAACCTTGAACTTTTAGTTTAAAGTGGACCAAACCCAGGTGTGTGGACATAGAGAACCTTAAAGGCTTTAGATGTGTTGGTGGATGTTCAAAGAAAGGTCAGTCTATGGAAAAGGGTGAATAAAAAAACCTCTGACCTTTGTGTCTATGTCTATGGAAGATTGGGGTCTGCAGGGACAGATATGGGGAGTCCGTGCACTCAATTTGCATGTATATAATAAGAGCAGATAGAGTATTTTCCACAGGTGAGTTAATGACACAACATATAATGGCTCTTTTATGCCACGGGCTAACATCATGAATAGGTTTGGTACGGTCATTCAACCAGAAAAGCACTCTGAAAGTGCAGACTCCACCAAGGCATACCCCCCCCCCCCCCCCCTTCACTTCTGCCTACCCCGACCAACCGAATGAGCCCCCCCTACACACACACACACACACACACACCATCACTGATCACCACCAACATTTTATCATTTCTTCCTTGTGCCAATATCAACAGTTCTGTGAATTTCAGCCAAATCCATCCATAATTTTTTGTATTATTTTAGTTATCTTGCTAACAATCAAACAGGCAGACGAATTACAAAAACACTCAGACTGCAGCTATCAGTATTATATACTGAGTTGGAACCATTCCTGTCATAACTGACCCTATCTCCCAATAGTAAAGAATCCTTCAAAAAAAAAAAAAAAAAAAATCCTATCAGATCACCCTCAAAATCTAATCACGTGTTGCTTTAGTCATTCTGGACATTATGTGAACATTTGGTTGAAATTTGTCAATACATTTTTGAGTTTTGTTGCTAACAGACGGACAGACAAACTAACAAAACCTGATGATTACATAACGTCCACTGACAGACCTAACCAACGCCACCGTTCCTTGGGGGAATAATTATATCAATGTTCCCACATGATTCTTTTATGGATCAACACACAGGATATTTTTATGGAAAGATTGTGAAACTGACTGATTTGATGTGCTGACTCCAGCCTTTATTTTGACCGGTGATTATCAAGAATCAAGAACGTGGCCAACATCTGAGTCCACCACTTACCTCTCTCAGCTGAAAGCATTGAATTCCTCTCACTGTGTTCATGCTCCTATAGTAGTCTGACCTTCTACCATGCCCTCTATTAGGCCTCACAGAGTTTAGAGTCTTCACTCTCCATTATTTTTTCTGTGTCACTGGTCTCTGTATTCTCTTGCAACTCTACACTATATTCCCCTGATCATTCTTACCTCTTCCTACTCTCTTTAACACATTGTTGAAAAGGGTGACAGTTTAAACCGCCTCTAAAACATGACCATGCCAGTCCACTCCCACTCATATAAGAAATTACAATTCCAGTTTGGAATAGTGTTACGTTGATCGGTCCAAGCCACGTTTTTTTTCCCCCTCCTCATTTACAGAGCCAGGATTATGTACAAACACAACACTTTCTTCAGCACACACAAATAATACATAATGGATAGAGAGATGACAGTCAAATTAATTTATATATTTTTCTTGTATTGTGTATGTCAATACACTGTACTTGGAGGAAAAGTTTCTTTTCTTTTTAATTATTAAAGAAAGTTAGTGTGTATGTGTACAAAAAATAAAGGAAGAAAATAAATCATATCTATAGACCTTCAAACAATAAATGGACTGCATTTGTACAGCACTTTTCATCCAGACTAGGACAAAAAGTGCTTTACAAAACCTCTGCACCCACGCACACTACACTCAGATGGTGGCAGAGCTGCCATACACAGCACTAGTTTGCACACAGGGAGTGATTTCAGAGTGAATGTTCTGAAACTTTTGACATGACTTGCTGACAGTTTCTAACAGGCATGAACTGTACTTTAAAACAACAGCATACAGTATAATCTTTAGTGCCTAAAAGCCAGATGGGAAAGGTGATGTTTGGTATTGGAGAGGAATGACAGCAGACAGCACAAATTGAAATAAGTGTAGACTCTGGTAAAGGATAAATTGAATCTTTGACCCAACAGCTGATCCATTTTTCACAATACAAAAGACATATTTTATAGAAGAACCTGGTCCCTGCTTAACCTCAATCAAACACAAGGTCAGGTCTCGACAGATGCTACAGCATGAGCCATCAGCTCATGTGAGGAACATTAACTACTTTATGCAAAGATGATTGGATGAATACATTAATTATTTTGTTTGTTTTTTGTTAATTTGGCACAATTTCTTTTTTTTGTTTAGTATTTTCATTTTTATAAATAGTTGCTATGCTTGCAAAAAAACATTTCAGGAGTCCAAAGTAAATCTTTTTTTTTTTTTTAGAATTGTGTTTTGTGTTGATTTTCATGAATTTTTTTTTTTTTTTTTACTTTACATTTTATTTATATTGAGCAGAAATATTTAGAACACTTTCTCCATCAGTCTTTAGTCAGTCTTTACTTGCTCCAGAGTCTCTCTATGTTATGAATTTCGTCTCGTCATCTGAACCCGGTTTATCCTCACTAGGGTCGTGGGGGTCACTGGGGTCCTAATCCAGCTACAATGGGGTACACCCTGTATGAGTCACCAGTTCATCTCAGGGCTGAACATATATAGACAAACAATCACTCTCACATTCACACCTATGGACAATTTAGATTAACCAATTAACCTATCAGTGCATGTGTTTGGATGGTGGGAGGAAACTGGAGGACCTGGAGAAAACCCACGTAGACACGAGGAGAACATACAAACTCCACACAGAAAGGTCTGGTGTGGGAATTGAACCTGGGTCCTTCTTGCTAAACACTGCACTACCATGCTGCCCTATATGTTGTGAATTTCTTCTACAACATCTCTCCGTTTATTAAAGTTATAGGTTTCTCTTTACACCATTTTTATGTGAGTGCTTTTTTAGATCGTGGGCACCTTTTGATGGACAGACAGTACAATCAGTCACCATTGTATATTGTTTGTATATTGTGATGTATACTGTATAAAGTCTATAATTCTCAGTGAAACAGTTGTATGACAACAATGACATGAGAACCCCTCACTAAGGAGCAAAATATAAATGTAAATATGAAAAATTAAATAATAATAATAATAATAATAATAATAATAATAATAATAATAATAATAATAATAATAATAATAATAATAATAATAATAATAATAATAATAATAATAATAATAATAATAATAATATCCTGTTCATCATCATCATCATCATCATCATCTGTATTTGTATAACACCTTTCATACAAAACTGTAGCCCAAAGTGCTTCACATTGATTAAAATTAAAAAGTAAAACACAATTTTAAGACAGGGTGAATACAAAGAATACATTAAAATTCAATTGCACAAAAATTATAAAATTACAAAAGTACAAGATTATAAAATTTCAATAAATACAATTACAAGAGTGCAGATAAATACATTATACAATTTCAATAAAAAAAACTACAGAAGTACTACATACTACATATATACATAAAAATTTGATTGTACAAAATTATCCCAAACTGCATAATTAATATGGAATTATGTCTAAAAATATATGAAACCAAGTATAATTATGGGATTATGTTACATCTGATGATAAATGATAAATATCAAAGTCAACATTTGGTAGTTTTCCAGTTTTACTGACTTGAGAGACAGATTCAGAAAGCTTTTGTTAAAGTATGAAGAGTGCTTGGTGTGTAAGGAGAGATACATTTATTCTCTGCACTCAGAAAAGACAAACTGTCTGTGCTAACAAAGAATATAAAGTAAAAGTAAAAGAGAAAAGAAAAGAAGTATAACTAGTGTAACAAGCTCTGAAAGGCAGATGGGGAACAAGAGAGAGGACGAGTGAGAGGTTTAGGGTTTCATGCTACTGTGGATGGATCTGCACAGTCCATGCATGATGGGTAATTCAATTACAGAGTAGAGATCAAGGAGAATTTGAAGTGGGAGAACTCAGAGGAGAAGGAAATAATACCACAGGACAAGATGAAAGACGAGGAAACAGAGAAGAAAGAAGCATCGAGAGATTACGTTCTCCCAAAATGTTGACCTCAAATTTAGATATTTTGATTATATTTAATGTAGACAAATTATTTTATGCACGGTATTAGCATTAGGAAATGTTTTTACCTCCTGTATGTTTTCACCAAATTAAAAATAAATCAATCAATAAATACAGCAAAAGAAGTCAGCTTGAAGTTAATGCTCTAATAATACCCAATGTTGAGGTTGACAAAGAACAAATAACACACACAGTCATAACACTTATAAAATAATATGGATAAACTTCTAGTGCTGGCAGGAAAACACAATGTACACTTGTACACATTTAATTGAATATATCTAGCAATATAACACAGCTGCTTTCATTACTTCACACTGAAATTCTCTCTCTGCAAGTGTGCATGTGTGTGTGTGTGTGTGTGTGTGTGTGTGTGTGTGTGTGTGTGTGTGTGTCCTGATTTTTCAGCAAAACTGTCAATTGTTTCAACTTCACAGTCAATGACCTGCTATACAATGAATAAAGTACATGCTCTGAAAATCTAGAAGAATTTTATTTTTAAATGAATAAGTCTTGAATTTGTACAATACATTGCAGTTTTCACATTTTTAGCTCGATAAAGGCCTGGGTATTATTTGTGGGAATACAGTGATTTTAATTTTTTGTTGCTTTTGTAGTTTTTTTACATGCTCTTTCTCATTCACAAACACACACTGTAGTGCAAGGTTAAATATATAGTAATAATAACGGTTATCGCAGAGACAAAAAGAGGATGATGATAAATTGGAATGTAATGGACTTGTGTTATGGGTCATTTGAAGGTCAATGTGACGAGACTAGTTAATGCATTTAAGCCTGTTCATAGTAAATCTCTCATCTTTAACTGTTCAGTTAGTCCACTGGAACAAGCAGGAGTTTGTCTTTTTAATCAATATTGGAATATTTGTCTTTGTGTGACACCTTGACAAAGTTGACAAACAGCTGAAGATGTTGTCAAAAGTGATGTTGCAATTGTTTAGTTTAGTTTAGTTTAGTTTAGTTTAGTTTAGTTTAGTTTAGTTTAGTTTAGTTTAGTTTAGTTTAGTTTAGTTTAGTTTAGTAGATGGTGGTGCTTGGAACATAATCTCATTTGTCAAATGCTGCCAATGATAATAAAGTTTCATTCATTCATTGAAAATATCAATAATTATAAAAGCAAACCTCCGCCAAGGCAGAACCCCCCCCCCCCCCCCCCCCTTTGAATGAAGAGAGGTTTGTGTGCCTTTCAGCAGGGTTACGCAAATAGTTTTGAATGGATTTTGATAAAACATTTCAGGACGTGTTGGGAGTGTGACAAGGAATAAATGATTACATTTTGGTGGTGATCCGGAAGAGACCCTGGATTCTGGATCACTTTGAAATTTTACATTGTGGTGAATGGAGAATACATTTCAAAGTGATCTAGAATCCAGGATCTCTTCCAGATCACCACCAAAATTTAATCATTTGTTCCGTGTGAGACTCCCAACATATCCTGACATTTTTAGCAATATCCATTCAGAAATTTTTGCATAATCCTGCTGACAGACAAACAAACAAACTGGCTCAAATTGAATACCTCCTTGGTGGAGGTAATAATAATGGATTGGATTTGTATAGTGGGTTTTTTTGGCCACTCCGCACACTTCACATTAGTGACCCATTATTCATTCACTCTCACATTCTCGCTCTAGTGGTGGTAAACTACATTTGTAGACACAGTTGCCCTGGGGCAGACTGACAGAAGCGTGGCCGACGGTCCCTCTAACTACCACCAAACATTTATAGTGACACTGGAGGCAAGGAGACTGAAATGTCTTGCCCAAGGACACCAAAGTCAGACTAGGACAGTGTGGGATTCAAACCATCAAACCTTGGGTTATTGGAGAACCTGCTCTACCACCCTAACCCTAACCTTTTGTGACATGAGTGAACAGTTACCAGTGTAATATCCCTTCAGGAGAGAAATAAACCTGCATTTTTTTCCCCTAACGACTTTTAAATCACTTAAAAAAAAACAAAACCTATCCAACAAAATCAGACACCTCTGAAATTTGTTCTCAGTCTCGCACGTCGACACAGTGAACGCAACAGCGAGGGCACTATCTCTGCCAGTAAACTGTCCTTTATCCTCCTTTGTTCTCCTCCCGCTCCTCTCTTTCACTTCTATTTTCACTCTTACCCGTCCTGTCTCTCACAGTCTCCGGTTCAGTCACTGCCTGTGCCAGTGTTAATTTGCCCCGGCATTGTGTCTCAGTATCTACCTCTAGGGAAAAGCACACTCTGAACAAGTGCCAAGGTTTCTAATATCAAACACACGTGCTTACAAATATATCTCGCCAGGCTAAGTACACTTATATTTACACAAGCTACATGAACATATGGTGGACAGAGGAGGAAAAAGTTATGTGTATATACAGTTATGGCATAAAATCTGATAGTCAGGTTACTGTTAAAATTGCCATTTGTAGTAAAAATGTCACTTTCACAGAAGGGCAACTATTTATATGTAGCTGTTCTAGACTGTACAGGGCAAGTGTAGCCAGGCACTTATTAAGCAATGGACCATGAAGTATCGTGTGAGAAAGAAAAACCTTCCATTTACCCTGTCAACATGTATGCACATCCAGGTAATAAACTACCCTGTGGAGCGTTATGGAAATCGCCTCACTTATCATTCATAGAGGATTCATCACTGTGTTGTCTTGCAGAGGCCAGCCTAGATGAAATATGATTATTATTCCGAAGTCTATCCATGAATCCAGCCTCGTATGCTCAGCTTTAAATCTAATGCACTAGAGCCATCTATTCATCTTCCACCCCCCCCCCCCCACACACACACACCTGGAATGAAATAGCTTGAACATAATTTGCTTTTTCACTCATAAAATAATTTAAATACTGTTTAAATATTGAAGTATTTTCTTAGGTATTACATTTTTAAAACATTGTATCATCACGATTGGTCAAATAGATGTTATATACAGGATAATTCATAGATAGTTTTGACCGTGTTAATAAAAAATGAATCACCAAGCCCCTACTGCTCAATACAGACGATAAAAAAGTCCACTCAAGGTGATCAAAAGCCTTTTCTGCAGTGACTGATAATATCGCCTTTGATGACATGTTATCAGAAGAATCAAGAATATGTAATACAGTGACATAAATTGTCTGGTGAAAGGCACTTCTCCACAAATGCACTTTGGTCTGGGTGAATTAATTGAATCAAATACACCTCCAGTTGATTAGAAAGTGTATTTGAAAATAATGTAATATCTGCATTGAGTAAAGATAAAGGGCAGTAGGTTTTTTTTGCAGAATAAGTTGGGTCCTTGTCTTTATTTTATTTTATTTTATTTTTATTTTTTTTTACAAAAGTGTTAATGCTGTATTTACATCTCTCCCAAAACAGCTTTTCTGAATGGCTGTAGCAGTGTTGGTCCTAAAAGTCTCCAAAAACTTCAGGGTATATGCTATCATTTCCAGGGGATCTACCTTTGTTCATTTTTGCTAAAGAGATAGATTTTATACACAGTATAATTCATGATTTATGTGTTTTTGGCAGTAAATGGAAAGAATATGACAGCAGTGTTAAATATTTAATTGGACTAATTTCAGTTACTGCACTGGAAAGTACAGTAAAATAGTTAAAGGTAGAAGAGAAACACATTCAACCAAATTAAATGTACATCTCAAGCAGCCAATAAAACTGCAACATCTTCTTATGTGAAATTAAAATTAAAACTCTTGTGACTTAAAAGAAGCAGGTAAGTTATTATCTCAGACACAATAAAACTATAATAAATATTTACTTATTTAAATCAACTGTATACACCCCAGTCAGTACATTGGATGTTATGGGGGTATTTTAAGGTATCTGAAGTATTGCTTTTTTTGTTGTTTGCACAAAAACATCATAAACCAATTTAAGTGGATAAACCTTGCCCCAGTTTTGAGAACCTGCACTGTTACGTAGATAAGTCTTACCCTATTTACTGACAATTAAAGATTACTGCACAGGTACTAAATAATAGAATGGGAATGAAAGCATTTCACTGGAATGACAGATACAGAGTAACTCCAACATATACAGAGCTCTGGTACTTTTCTATGTTTTCCGTACCACAAAATACCAGACAATGAGAGTAAAAAACAAGAAATATTCCCAATTTGTTCAGATGTAGTAAGTTGTGCAGCAGATCATGAATGCGCATGGAAACAATACAATTTACATTTACAGTTTTTATTGAAAAACAACACCAAATTCACTAATTTCATTGTCATTGTTCATCATCATACATCAATCAAGTTAAAAATGATTTGTATTGAACCTGCAAAGCTCAATAATTGGACTTTTATTATCTCTGAATCAATTCTAGTGCTGATTTGACCTGTGTACTTATTAAATATACACAAAGAATACTGGTGAATTGTACAGTAAAGGTTGAAAAATAAATCCTCAGGGAGAAAAATTAGGTTTAAAAATTAATTGATTTAATGAAACGAATAGTTTTAAAACTACAAATGTTAAATTGGATCTGCTAACTTGTACTTGTTTTGTACTTTGTTTTGTACTGCCTGGCCTTCAGCCTAGTTTGGATTATGGCCTGGTTTGATTCCCCGTACCATCATCAACCTCTGATCCTTGGTACCTAATGCACCATCTAGAAAAGGCAGAGCCAATTGACCCATTCTCTCTTTCTCAACCTGCAGCCAGGACCAGTGTTTTTGTTTTCACTTACCACTCTTCTTTGTTAAATTTAAACGTATCATTTACTGTAAATAAACTCCTTTTTTTGCCACACTTTTTTGAATCCTTGTGTTGCCTCCCCTTGAGCCAAGGTTGTAACAGATCCAAGACTCACTGAATTTTACAATTCTATTAGATGTCATGGAAACACTGAAACTAACAGGGGTAGAAATTGAAAATCACACCATCAATAAACCTCACACTGTGTTTCGTATCAATATAAAAGAGCTGTTACACCATACATCTTTGGGAGCTTTCGACCCATTTCCTAAAGGTCTTTTCAAAGGCTGCTGAAGTAATCAATAGAAGCATGTATAGATGTGAGAAGAGGCTCAATAATATGAACAAGCAAGGCTAAGGAAAAAAAAAAATCAAACGTGCAGATCAATATAATTTAACAATGGCAGTGGTTTAATCAGGAATATTAGTCAGTTTGGAACCACAGACCTAAGACACTAACCCAGTGAACAACAAAAAACTGACCACAATCTTTTTGATCATCATCAGGACACCCTTTGACATTTGGGATGAACAGATTTTTACCTCCACCAACGAGGTATTAAGTTCAAGTCTGTTTGTTTGTCTGTCTGTAAGCAGGATTACATATAGAAAAGGTTCTGAACAGATTTTGATTAACCTTTCAGGAATGATAGATAATGGGTCAAGGAAGAACCAATTAGATTTTGAGCAATGAAGGTCAAAGGTCAATGTCACGTTAAAGGTGACATCATTGATAATATCTCAGGATTCAGACTGTCTCTAACTGCCTTGTTTAGTGATAATTTAGTGCAAACATGTAGTATGGACATTTGCCATTAATTCTTCAGGGAAATTTTAGGAAATCTGATTGCAGCCGTGGAAAAACTTAATAGACCACCAAAATTCACCAAAAATAATGGCTATTCAATCAAATACTGACTCCTGTGTTTGTCATGTGACTAAAACAGACAGAAAAGAAAACATGGATTATCTAAAGGTACTGCCTATAAATATGGATGTAAGAAGCATTTTTGGTTATTATTTAAAAAAAAAAAAAAGGAAAATGGATAGATACCAGCTCTGAAATTAAAGTCGTATGAGCAATTTTTTATTTTTTATTTTTTTTGTTTTTTTCATTATATGTGTCCAAACAAATTTACCTTTAATTGTACCAGACATTAAAATGAACAACAAATTGAAGAAAAAAGGGGTGGTATAATTTTTTCCCTGAAAAAACCTTCGATCCTGCAGCAATTACTTGTGAGATGACACAATCAGAGGAGATGCAGTCTTAGACAAACGCAATGTAGCAACAACAGACCAATGTCTAATTTTCTCATATTGTAAGACCACTCATAACATCTAGATTATTGCTTTAATGAACTAAATACTTGTATTTCCCTCCAGAGAAACTGAATCATACTTTTAACATCCAACCTCCAACCTATTAGCATCTTTTTTCCTTTTGAAACCTCTAATAAGTGCTGGTTGTCTTTTTATTAAGTATTTCTCTTTTAAAAAAACATTCAGGCTAATAGGTTTTAATGTCTACCATGGCTTTGATTGGCAGGTGTGTGCAAGAATTTCCGCTTTCTGAGCTCTATAAAACCCTTTTTTTCTTTACATTTCCACTGTAGAAAAAACTAAAATGATTTTATTGTGTAAATATTTCATAGAGTTTACAATTCTACTGCACTAGTACAGTACAGTATTTGTCAATGGTACTTAACCCATTACCACTCATTCCTCCTCAGCTCCAGTGAGTCCAAAAAGTCAACATGATGATGGACAAAAGGCAAATGAAAGGCTTCAACATAGCACTTCAAAAATACACACTATTTCATAATGATAAAATCATTAAATTATATGTTATTTCTACTACATAAATGAGAGAAAATGTAGGTCCTCCTTTTTTTTTTTACCTAATATTTTGGTATGTAAAAATGTGTGACTGTTTGCAGGGATGATGTTAATAATGGGGAAGATATGAGTGAATTAGACTTTGTCCAAACATGTGTCCACCCTATTATCAATACGTTTATCTTTTCTGTTTAATCATGAAAATGTGTCCAGATTTGTGACAGTAATTGCTGACAGAACAGTAATGCTATAATCATGCTGCCTTCCAATGAGTGGTGGTTCATTGCCTGGATAATGATGCCAGCTACTACGTCCCACTACCTCTTGCAGTGTTGTTCTGAAAGGGTCCCTATACCCATTTGACTGTGCTCCAAAAAAAGGGGGGAAATGGAATTGGGCCAATATATATTTGGCTTCATTTGCAAATAACTAAATCATTAGCATAATTGGCAAATTAGGTGATGGATAAATATGTTGGTCACTATAATGAATATAGATGAGGGGCCCTTGAATGGAAACATGCAACTGCAGCTACCTAAAATTTGAGAACGAATTTAACCCCCAGTCGTCTGCTTTTGAAAGACAGCAAGAGAGAGAGAGAGATAGAGAGAAGCCAAAAGGTGAAGAAGCAGAGCCAGTGGGAGAGTTAGATAGTGGCAAATAAAGAGAACAAGTGAATTGACAAAGGTGAATCACTGGAAAATGAAAAAGGTGAAAATCAGATGACACTGAAAAAGACAGTCAGCAGGGATTTAAAGATAAACAGTAGCAGGAGGACAAAAAGAACATGATGGAAGTCTAGTCTATAGCCTTTTGCCTTCAAAGTGTCACATCTAGAAACAGTTGGGATAAAGAAAAGGTAAAGATGATTGTGATGGGGAATCAACCACTATTAAATATAAAGAAAACAACACATATGGTATGAAGAGAAATGTAACAAACTTGAATTTTATTTTATTTTTTTTAATATTCCAGATAATACTTATACCAGTAAAATGTCATATTCTGATGCATTAGCTCTCTGCATGATGTGGTTACTTTTATTCTGTCTTATTTTATTCAACAGCAGGTGGCAAAGTGCAAAACCACACATTATTATGGCAAGTGTAGGTCTGTTCCCTATTTACAGAAGGCTATACACCAGATCATTTATCCAAAACCACTTGTGCAGTGCAGGGGATGCAGTGATTTGATGTGATACATCATTAGCTCATTATATGGTAACTAATGAGCTGCAAAACACTCTGTTGCATCCAACAAGGAAAATAATATGAACAATTCATGATGTACCACATGATTTGACAAAGTTTTCTGCCACCGGTTGTTGGGGAATTGCTGGTAATCTAATAAGGTTGGGATTAGATAACTGTAGCTCTATTTGCAAGGAAATGGTATTATCTTAGATTCTCTTTTAATTTGTAATAAATACAGAGGTTGTCAGGAGCGTCTTTAATTTGTGAAATAAAAAAAATACCTATCCTATTTCAGCAAAAACTGGAGTCCTGTAATACTTTTATACCCATGCAATAATTGTAATTTGGTGGAATATGCAACATATTTGGATTTCTCTGCACTTTAGTTTAATCTATTTTCTATTTTTGAAGACGATGGAGACTGTGCTGGTGATGATGAATAAAGGTTTTTTAAAAGTCTTTTAGGTAGAAAGTTAAGAGGTTCATGTTGTAATATAGCAAGCTTATCACTGAAATACTCATCTGAACAAGTTGATGAAATGGATGACAATCATGACAGCTACAGTACAGAACATTTTTCTGCATTTTCAGCAGTTGTCTGAGTCTGCTTTTGACATTAGAACTGGGGAATAAAGTCAGAAAATTCAACCAAAAAAACAGATATCACTTATCCCACATGAATGCATTGAATGAGGCAGCACGACACAGGAAAAAGCAGACATTGCTATTTTTTTAATAAATTTTTTTTTACCATACTATATATATTAGATATGAAATAGATGGGTGGTGTAGACGGTCATCCAAATTAGTTGCATGACCTCTTGAAGCCACCTTTGCAACACACTATTGACACAGATAACTGACATTGCTTTTCTTTTCGGCAACAACTTGTTATTTTCTGTGATTTTTTCATTGTGATTGGTGAATGGCTGCACACAGTATGAGGTGTATTAGGTTGAAATTTGATTTTTTTTTCCTACATTTGAAGATCTACGATGTCATTATTACGCACATGTACATTATGATGATGATGATGATGATGATGATGATAATGATGATGCTCAAACAATATATTATAGAGACATATTGGGTTCATTTGTACGATGCACATGTTCCACTGCACCATACAGTATGATGTGTACAGAATATAAACATGGTCAGAGTTTGCCTGTAGGTTCATGCAGTACCTGAGATATACAGTAAGACCAAGCAGACAAACAAATCTGAACAGGGAGTAAGCAAACCCCCAAAAATAAAGTATGGTCAAAAGTAATTCCAAGACCATAAAATACATGAGGCAAGGAGCTGAAACATTTATCGCAATAGATCAGGGGTTTTCAAATAGTGAGGCAGGCCTACCCTGGGGGGCGCCAGATGACTTCAGGGGAGACACGACATTAGAAAAAATAAACCTGAATAAAACTGAAAAAATGTCTAAATGTGATTAGCTAACTCCAGAACATACCAAAATTTCACCCCAAATGAAAGTCAGAGAAGAGATGGAGTTCGGGGTGAGCAAAAAATGGAGGAAGTTTGTTTTTTCATTGATTGGTCCTGACGATGCTCCACCCCCACAGTGTGTTATTGAATTATAACCTTTTTTATAGGAAGCTTCATGAATTGTGAATGCTTTAAAACACAGAAAGATGTGAAAATATAGGGGGGGAGGGGGTTTAAAAGCATATGCAGATGTGAAACTATGTTTAAAGACTCTCAAAAATACACAAAAATGTTAAAGGGGACATATGATGCAAAATTCACTTTTTAATGATTTTACAAAACAAATGTGTGTTGTCTGTGTGTGTGAGGAAACCCTTAAATTATGAACAAAAAAAAACATCCCCTCTCCTTTTCTTCTGATCCATTTCTTGTTGAAGCAGGGTTAAAAAATTATTGGGGGCTACTTTTGAGGTCTGTTATGGAAAGCTCATTATCCCACAATTTGAAAACCCCTGCAATAGATTATTCAAAATAAAGCAGGAAACACAACAAGAAATGGACAAAAATGTAATGTATTTGGATAGTCAATACTCAAATGTGACCTGCTGATCTTCCTGCCAAAGAGACTAAGCAGAATGACAGGAGATGGTAAAAACTGGGGGGAAAATAATGGGTCTAGCCAGATAAAAGTGATCAGACATGACACAAGAACCGTCTCGTAACCGTTTGGAGAAACACTAGCAATGAGCTTGACAAGATGAGTGTATAAGCCAGATGGAGAGTGACTAAACAGAGTAGACAGCGCTTTGTTCCACTGTTTTCATTATGCACTGGAAGCAGCTATAGTGAGTGATAAGGGAGCATGCTGAATTTTGCTGATACAGTGTCACAGTGAGGTGTCACTAAACACTATGACAAACTGAGGTACAAAACAAGGACGATGCAATCCAAAAACTTGGTTCAGTGTAGGGATGGAGAAGAGGAGAGAGAGAGAGAGAGAGAGAGAGAGAGAGAGAGAGAGAGAGAGAGAGAGAGAGAGAGAGAGAGAGAGAGAGAAAGAGGGAGAGGGAGAGATGAGGAGAGTGGAATTCAAACCAAATATAGTGCAGGGGGGGAGGCACTTGAATGAAGCCAAAAAATGAAAATGGAGGGAAGGTTGACAGAAACACAGCTAAATAATTGCTGCTGTGATAACTTCAACACATTATTTTTGGATGGGTTTGTCATGGTCTGTGTAAAAGGCTAATTAAAGAGGGCAATGAGCAGAAGAAAGAAGTGAAGAGGTCTGCACCTGCTGTTATGACAGTATATATTAGCCATTTGATTCACCCAAAATATGAAATAATGACAAGTAGGAAATTTAGTAAAGGAGGTACTTATGATCAATGATGATGAACTGAGAGTTGTAGTGTGAGGCTTTTATTTTCACAACCTACTTTCAGCTTCTGTAGCATTCCTGTCTTGGAGGGAGTGGATGTGTTGATGGATACAGATCAATTTTATTTATCCCCAAGGGTGAAACAGTGTCCTGTCAGTGGCTGCTCACCACTGAGGCAAACAGGCATCACACTCCTCTGATGTTTAATTCATACCCATTTCAAATGAAAGTTATAGGAATTTATCATTTCAATATTGTAAAGTAGTTGGACTTAAATTGCTCTGTGACGTTGTTTCTGTGCGATTGTGTCTGAGCCCGAGTGACTAATCTGTAGCACCTTTTGTTTAAATGGAAGTAAACACTGAACTATGAGGAGAACATTACAAGAGCACCCACGTACAGAGGAAAACTACTCTTATAATGAGCCTGTGATTTCACAATGAATTAGAATTATTAATACATTTTAGGACAAACTGAGCTGCAATTTGACAGTTATGTAAAACATAGCGACACACTGACAACAAGAAATCTGTCTGACAGGAAGCACACTGGAAAAACATATGTGGAAAGAATTTACTTTATTGTCTTTGTGACTGAAAGAATTATAATAATAATATAATAATAATAATAATAATAATAATAATAATAATAATAATAATAATAATAATAATAATAGTAATAATAATAATAATAATAATAATAATAATAATAATAATAATAATAATAATAATAATAATAATAATAATAATAATAATAATAATAATAATAATAATAATAAAGGTATTTTAATGTTTAAAGAGTGCCTTGGGTATAATATATTAATAATTTAATAATATATTTTTCAGTTCCAGATGCCTGTTATCAAATGTTTTATGCTTTTGTACATCCACTATGATCTGCAACTTGTAAAATACATGTTTAATTGACAAGTTGAGATATGATATATAACCTGAAATATTGACATATTTTTCAGGTTGATATTTGTTCATGTTATAAAGTTTTTACATGAAAGGATTGTTTGTAAAGGTAAATATTTTTGCAATGAGACTGGACTTTTTTTCATACTTAAAATAAAGATTTGGAGTTGTCATTAAAAAATATTTTTATACGAATTGTACATTTTCTACAGAAAAGCTATGGTCTTTACTATGTTCCCTTGGCATCCTATGTAGCTGCTTTCTACCGTAGCCAAACCAACCACATTTTGTTAGCACTGTGGCACTGCTGCAAATAGGTATGGCACCCTCCACTGTCATCTTGGAATTGGGTAAAAGCTCTCTGGGTTTTTATTTTTTTGGCTCCTTCTTTAAATGATTGAATGATTCTTGGGCAACACTGAGAGTAGAAAATAGTGCCAGGGTCTTTATAAAATAAGATAAGGAGAGAAAATGTTACGTTCTGCAGGAAAATATAAATGAGGCAGCATTCTGTGGAAGTAAAATGACTAAATCACCACAAAAGACATTTGTTAGCTCAAGTGTTGTTGTTCTTTTGCATAATGAAGGGGCATTCAAAGCATAACATGCAGAGGAAGGAGAATGCTAATCCAACCACTGGGAAATGGAAATATTTACCTAAGCTCCATGTACATTTTATGGATACAGTGGGGAATACTACAAGTAATACATCATGTAATAACTGCAACAAAACCCACCTATGCTAGTGCAAACTGAAAATTGTTATTAATGCTACGAGAAAACAAATCATATAGTCTAGGGAGCATACGTCAGCAACACAACGATTTGCTGTTTTACGCACAAACTATGTTACAATGTTTTGCAAAGAGGGGTTTTTTTTCAACCAATTCAGACAAATCAAATATGAGATAAGAACACTTTAACTGCTTCATTGAGCTGAGGGAAGGCGCCTGCTTTATTATGCTACTTCTCTTGTGTTCTTCATAAATGTAATTACAGGAAACCTATATGTGATTGAGAACATGTGGTGCCTGTCGAGACAAAAGTCAATCTAAAAAACTGGGTCATTTCCATGGCAGATATTGTGGACTAAACACACACACATACATTATATCTATATCTATATCTATATCTATATCTATATCTATATATATATATATATATATATATATATATATATATATATATATATATATATATATATATATATATATATATACTGTGAGCTGATTATGATAACTGCTGATGCTGATAAACTGTTGAACAAATGGTGAAAGCAAAGCAGTTTAACTTTTATTCTAACATTATTTGACATCATGAGCAGAATATGGATGTTCTTTGAATATGGCATATATAGAGGTTGAAGAAAATCCACTCAACCGTGCACTCCACAGTCAAAGTATACATTTGTTTTTTCTTGTACTCTCTTTTTATACTCTAGGTGATGCACAGCAAGTGATATATAGCTGTTTTGCGGGTGGTATATGAGGTCAGTAAAAGCTCTAGAGACTGCAGAGTCAGTCCCTCTCTTCAAAGTGAAAATCCTCCCTTTGCTCTGTTGGAGAGGAGAGAAACACCAGTTTGATGTTCCCCCAATCGAATTGTGTGTGAAAAGCTTTCTGCCTGAAGGTTGATAGAAATCAGATGGAGGCATGTAAGGATGAACGGATGGGTGGATGTGTGAAGGACGGTAAGGCAGGCAACAGGAGAATGTGATAAGGTAGGCCTGATATCATCATTAACACAGGTACAATATATGATGGAGCAGATCCTGTCAGTGCCCAAAGCAATGAGATATGATGATTTTATTATATCCCATCATCGTCCTGCTCTAGGCCTGTGGATAATCTAAACTTGGTAAATGATCTCAGTTCCTGAGGAACTGTACAGATTGATCATTAAACAAGTAAGTCTAAACGTTACTACTCCAGTAAAGAGTACCAGGTTAATTATAATATTTAACCAACAGCATTATGGATTATCAATGTTACATTAATCTCTATGCCAGCAAGTCCACTCATTCATTAGTCTATTTTAATATGTAGGAGGTTGTGTAGCGTACAATGATTTAGATTTTATGCAAATGATTTGCCAAATTAGTAAAACAAAACACAATATTGCAAAATAGTATTGCCATTATTATGACAGAAAAATATTTTCAGTACACTACAAAATGAAACTGGAGTAAGTGAACTATGTTTCATCTGGATTATATTTAAAAAAAAAAAATCAACAATTATTTAAATTAAAAAATGT